>JAODJX010002197.1:0-21563 GCA_026776945.1 Isichthys henryi
TTGCTTCCGGGATAGGCTCCGGACCCCCCGCGACCCAGTAAGGATAAGCGGTTTGGAAAATGGATGGATGGATATTAAAGGCCTTTCACATATATTCAAAGTGGAACAAGAGTTTACTGTGAAATGTTCATGGTTGAACTGTGGAATAGCCATGAATAATTTAAGGTTTATCTGTAAACTTTACACACTGCATTCGAAATAGACACAGTATGTGTATTTTGAGTATGAGATGTGGACTACAGAAATCTGTTTTGTTATAGCACTAAAGCCATTTGTTAGAGGGCATCATACTGCTTGAAAGTTCCGGATTTGTAATATAAGATTGTTTACTGAGTTGGCTCACCAGCAAATGTTTACCTTATCTAAAAGGAAAGTTGGCTCATCTCTCTATGAAGTCTTTTCCTGTTTTGCAGCTGCTGTCCACTCAGGATATCAAATGCTTCTAAAGGGCCATTTAATAAGTTACAGTGTTGCAGCCGCTTGGCCTTTTAAGTCTGTGTTGTGTTAGAGGGATTCGGACTCTCGACATGCCTAAGCCACAGCCCCGTTATGGTTTACGCAACACAATTTCCTGCTGTATAAAAAGCTCATTGTGACTCGATTGCTATCTGCAGACTCTCTATTTTCTGCTTACTTTATTATTAATGATTGCTGTTGCCAGACTTCTCCAGTCCACAGGTTGGTATTTCATTAACTTCGATGTTCCTTGTTAACAGCATACGAACAGCATCAGGAGAACTGTGCCCCTAATGGAAGCTAATGTGTATTTATAAAAATAAACACGGGGTTTTTCAGTGTTTACATTATGGAATATTGGGACTGCATTTCCAATAGTCAGTTAAGTAGAAATGTAAGGACTGAATGAAGTAAACGCCTAAATCATAGGAGAGTAAATGCTGTTAATACGTCACTTCTGTGTAAGGGCACAATTATGCCTCATGATTAACTATTAATTATTCACAACAATTAATTATGAGAATCTCCACACTAAATTATATTCATGGCTTTCGTGATACTTTGTGACATAAAACACTTTCATTTAGAGGAAAGGGTATGACTTTACTTGACGAGGCACAAATATAGTATTATGCTATTATTTAAGTATGAATTAACCACAAACTAAGTCTTAGTTACATTCTGATCTCTTGTTAATACATCATTGATAAATTGTGACATATTTTATCCCAAGCAGTTACTATATTTGTTACTATATCTGTTAATTCTATAAACCTTTTTGAACTACTGAAGGAACAAGTAATGAATAGCACAAGTGAAATACTGATCTCATGTTTGTTCATCATTAATGAATCATGGCGCGGTGACTATATTTGTTTATGATTGTTGTTCATTTCCATTTTTCAAAACTGAGTTTGTGTTGAACATGAATTCCATGCTGTACCTGCAAACGTCCAGCAGAGGGCAGAGCTACTACATTGCAACACAAAGCGGAACTTAACCTGCAGGCTTTTCATCTGATATTCCCTTCTGCCCATGCACACATGGATTATTACCACCAAAAGACTTTGTCTTATTGGCTTGCTTGTCATGGCTAAGCTTAAGTGTGATAGGTGTGCAACCTGTCAAATGTAAGCCCTTGAAAACAAAGTGGCGTTAATCAATACAATCAAGAAAAACATTGTTGCATGCAGAGAAGGTCCAGAATCGCATAATAAATATTTGGGAAAATAATGGACTGCAAGAAATCAAAGGTATGAAAGCTAGTCCCATAAATTCAGTAATTAAAATGGGCTGGATTATTGTATTGATGATTATGTGTTTTTTTTTTTTTTTGAAAAAAGAAAACTGGTTTCATCTTAATATCATTCACGCTCCAGCAGTATAAATACAAGTCGCAGTTATTCAATCCTGAAAGACTTTGGCTTGAAAATCATTACATCATGGAAATATTTAGACTGCCCACCATCTCAGTTACTTGCCTGGAAACCTTTTTGCTGCAAAGGCATTTGTGCAAAAATAAACTGCCTATTAAATATTTATGTAAAATGATACTGGTGGTTTGAGGGAGAAAGCCTATTCTTACCGTTGCAGTCTTTGAACATGACCAAGAGCTGAAACAATATTTATATCAAAGAGGGCAGGTAAAATGAGGAACTTGACTTGTGCTTGAAGGAATGTAAACGCTTTGTGTCATCAGAAAGTGAACATCGAAATGGAACAAGGCTGAAAATTTGATCCGTCTTGATATTTTCACACTTGGCAAGAGAAAACAGGACAAAAATAATATCCGCAGGGCCATACTAGGAGTTTGTAAATCAAATTAATCTCTTAGACATGAAATAAGCAGTCACTAGCTAGTCCCCCTGCAGCTCACCGTCCCGATTCCTCTGCAGATACGCATTCCATCATAACTAACTAGAACCCCGTGGTTTGGTCTTCTCTAATCAGCATTTAGTGCCCTGCATCAACATCTTCTGTCACCACTAACCAGCCCCCTGTGGTTCAGCATTCCGTCATTCATTAGTGATCGATAGTATTTGTTGGTGACTGCCTGTTCCTTCTCATTCTGTGGTAACCTGCTGCAGCCATGTATAAGCTTGTATCTGTAAGACTGTAACTTCACACATACTTGTGTATTGACCTTCCTTTGCCAGCTTTTTTATTCACCCAACTGCTTATTGCCAGAATGGTTGAAACAGATTATCTGCTTAACTTTATGAAGCCAAACGGATTATCCTTCTCTCTGCACAGACTGAGTGGACTAAGGATCCATTTGCTGTCCATAAACATGAGTTCATCCATCTATTCATCTTCGATAACCACTTATCAGATATTGGGTCACATTGAGCATGGGGTACAAGGCAAGGGACACCCACTATGGGTTTAAAGGCATTAGATATTACATAATAATCCTTATTAAATGTATCCAACCTTTAATAGTGCTCTGCAGCAGGTCATTGAGTGTTTTTGACAATATAATATTCTCTTCCGGTGTATTGTGTAATCTCAGAAAAGGCACAGTTGGGTAAAATAGAGAATGTTTCCTTATGTTCTCCCCATGCCAAATGGTTGACCTCCTTTAGACCAAGGATATATAGCTAGACTAATTATCATCTCCAAATTGCCCATAGTTTATGATTGTGTGTGTGTGTGTGGGGGGGGGGGTTTGCATAGAGCACATTTGAGGACCAAATTGCCCCCAAAGAGTAGTAAAACCTGAAATTTCTCTACTTTTGGGGACATCTTTTGAGGTCCCCATTTGGATAACCTCAGTTTTTTATAAATCTGTGAATGCAATCAAAAAAGTAAAAATGCAAAAAGTCTTGTATTTGGGTTGGTTACTTATGGTTAAGGTTAGGGATAGGTAGAGGTTAAGGGTGTCGTGATTGGGATTAGAGTTTTTCCTGTTGAAATGAATGGACAGGCCCCATTTAGATAGGTACTGTACACCAACTTTTGTGTGTGTGTCTGTGGTCAAGGTGTACATTACATTGTGGGGCCCAAATGTCCCAACATTTTGATAAAAACTGCTTTTTTTGATGTTGTGGGGATCATTTTTTTGATTCCCACAAGGGGAATTAAATTTTACAAAAATCTGTAACTGCAATCGAAAAACTAAAAATGGTTCATCTTAGGGCTGGGTGGGGGTTATTGTTGTCATGTTGGGATTAGAGTTTTCCCCATAGAAATGAATGGAGAGTCCCCACCAAGGTACTGTATGAGTACAGGCCCGTGTGTGTGTGTGCACGTGTGCGTTTCTATTCTGTCTTGTTTTTGACTGGCATCATAACCACGATGTACCACTGCTTTGTTCCTCAGTGCTAAGCAGAGACACTGGTATGTTACCTCTGATACAAGTGGTTTGGCAATGACACAAATGGCTGTAACCTGTAATGCTGTATTGAGAAACAGCTACTCTATAGCAGGGTGAAGTATAGTGCTTTAACACTTCAAGCAGCAACATTCAATCGAATGTCACGGGGCTTGTGGCTCCGGCACGGCTCTGCTCATGCCGGCATTGCTGCTGTTTCCTGTGTTTGCCCTGACAGGGGTCGTGATAGCAGTGCCGCGCCTCCAGAGCCCCAGACCAAGACCACGGTTGCCTCAGTGCTCCATTACCCATTCACAAATTCCTCCTTTTTGGGCACAAGCCACCGTCCCTTTTTCTTTGAGACCAAATCGCTCCTCAGGTAGCTTTGATGCAGGTTGTGCTGTTTTTCATGGCATAAACCCAAATATACATTCAAATGACGTGCTTAGTGCACACAAGCTGACAAAAAGCCCCATAACTATGTTGCAATTTAAAATAAATAAAATATATCACTACCAGTTCTGTATTTAGCCCAGCATATGCCTCTGTCACATTGCACACAGCTTTAGTACAATTTTAACTTTCCGAAAATGCAGATAACGATCTTCATGTTCACAAACCAAATGTATTCCTTTCACAGTTACCGTGACGCAATTATCATTCATAATTATAACCAGATCTGTAACTGAACAAGTCACTTTTTTATAGACTTATCTGGATGCAATATTGCTTTTCCCAAAGAATCACAATCCAAATTAAATGTAGCAGAAAGAAAGACAATGACAGTCCTCTCGGTCATGTTGGCTTTCCTGCCAAATAACATAGATTTTGTGCTGCTTTTACACATGTGCTGGCAGATACACTATACATGTCAGATGTTGTGGTTCATGCATATTCTCTCCTGAGGACGTGGTCGACCAGCTGAACTTAGAGACCTTCATCAGTCTATACCATAATCATATTGGACATTGTGATTGAAGGAATAAATATTGATCTTTTTGCATGTACTTTGTTGCTTTTTCACATTTTAAATGTGAAAAGTGAGGTGGGGTATGATTATTTTTTAGTTATATGAGCATGATAAGAAAATAACTACTACTTGTATTGTCTGTAGGTTACTGGCTCTTTTAGTCATTGTGTTTTCTGTAGCCGCTCTATTTAACATTTGCTTATTTTTGTAACGCCTCTAAGAATGTCATGTTCTTAATATAGCATTTGTTGACCTCGGCTACCTCCAGTTCCATTCTTTGTATAAAAAAAGAAATTAGAGCAAGATATTTCATTCCGTTCGTGCTTCTCTCCTTCCAGCTATCTTGCCACTCTGTCGCGTCGAGAGTCGTGACAATAAAATGGCACACTAATTCAGCTTCTTCACAGGCAGGCCGCTGGGGCAGTTACAAAAGGAATATTAAATTGTAGATTTGAAAAGGCGCACCACACTATTTGCTTTCCTTTCCTGTGGCTGCTCGACTGTGGGTATCTTCTCCTGTGTCCATGAGCACACATCCTCCTTCTGTTTGTGCTAACTAGCCCTGACACCTAGGAAGATGAGGTCACAGGCAGGGTTAATATTCACCAACAAACTGCGCGTCTCGCACGGGCAGCTTCTCCGAAACCCAACTGACAGCCATGGTTTATATTTAGGCTGCTCATTTACGCAGTTCAATTGGTTTTATACATCAGACACTCTCATTAAAGCCATTTTTTTTTGTTGGATTGTTAAATCTTTAGACTGAAGATAACAATGTTTGCAGATTCCATCCTTTATCAGCTCTAGAAACTGTTGGAGTCTTAGCAGAGTTAAAGACTCGTCTTTGGCTATTGTTGAGATATCAAAAAGCTAAAGTGATGCTAGATATTGTAGCATCGTAACCATACTTTCCATAATACATAATGTCTTATAGCAGGGCAGGAAGACTCAAAATTTAAAACTGTGGGATTATTTACAAATATCCTGGTGTTATGCAACTCTTGGTACCTACCCACAGTGCAGTTTTTTCTGTGATGGGAGGAAAAAAAAACATTTTGTTGTGTATTTATTTGAGACCAGATTTCTGAAAAACCCATTTCTTAGGCCACCTCACAGAAATAGATGAGACTGAAGGAAAATCTGCCCAAGGTGAGCTGAAAGTTAACCTGAATGAAAGCAAAACTATAGGTTCTCATACCTGGCCTGTTAGACAAGAGCAAAACCAGGCCTCTGTTCTTGCTGGGCTCATATGGCAAGTTTTAACACCGTCCGACCAAACATACAGCCTTTAAATTATTTAACCTTTGCTACTACAGTGAGTTTTTTTTTATATGGGTAGCTGGGTTTTGGATTATTTCACTGCAGCGAAAATTAGTAATATTTGTAGGATGTTTTTCCTAGTTTGTATCAGCTCATCCCAGAAGATTTATTTATTATTTATTTATTGATTAGGCTAAGGATGACCACTTGAGAAGCTGAAGGGAGTGTAAACACCTATTATCAAGAAAATCCTGTGCTTCTGGAAGGGGATATCACAGCGACCGGGAAAATTTTTAGGGAATGACACAGAAAGAGACTTTATCATAACCTTTTGACTTTTCGAAATACTCTGTGGCTGTGTTGGCAGATCAGGACAATGTCAATGATAAACTGGATTTAATTCAGTTTATACTCTGGGGTTTCATTCATGTTTCTACATGATACACCTTTCTCTCTATATCATGGTTTATACCCTATGGGACACAAGTTTGACAAGATGAAATTTACACAGTACTACTGACACTTGCGGCAGGACTGACATAAATCTGGCAGTGATGCATGCTGGACTTTACCAATGCTGTGTTAGCTAGTGTGGCAGTGGTTGGAGATTACAGACAGGGTTATCATATGACATTAGTGAGCAGAATGAATGTAGAACAGGGTCAGAGAAGGGGAGGAAGCTTGACGTTTCACATGGCAGATCAAAGGCCCAATCAAGGAGGAGGTGTCTGAGAAAAGCTCAGGCAGAAAGGTGCAGACTTTTTATTGGATACAGTTTTAACAGAGGGTTCAGTTCTGGTGTAAAGAAGTGGAGTCTTGTCTCTGGTTCGGTTGTTTAACTCAATACAGCTGATGGAAAATTCCTACCTTTGACATGCAGAAGGAAACAGAGTATTAGTTAGCCGGGAATAAGAAAGCAGAGGGAAATGTTAGGTTCTAAAGAACACGGGTCACATGACCGGATAGGTGTCATTTTGATCATTGCTATGTCTCTTCAATGGAATTGTTGCATGTATAAATTTTCAAAATGCTTCCCCTCCATGCGCACATACTGGTCAGGACTGTGGGGGGGGGGGTTCAGTCCATCACTGGATAAGAATGCTTTGTCAGCAAAATTACACTTTGATCGGATGAATTTGCTTTGTGTTTAAATCAATTTAAACAAAGGGCTGGATTTTTAATCATTTAGTTTTTTTCTTACTAGTAATATACGGCCTTTTGTTTATTAATATTCATTAGTCACATTTAGAGGGCAACAAAAACACTTAACAGTCCTGCGTCTTTTTAATCTACGAACCATTTCCCATTTGAACCTCCCGGTCTATGATTACCTGTTTATGAGTTTTCCCTGATACCGTACCTTTGCACCACTAATTGTGCCAAGGCCTGTGTTCATCCTAAGAGATCACTGTGCAATCTACCTCTTTGGGGTCAGCTTTTTTTCCCCCTCACTCCTCATCCAATGACAATGAATGTGCAGGATACACAGGTCCCAGAAGGACATCCACTTTGTGCAAGGAAAAGAAGGAGAGGCTCACCTTAATGGCTTTCATGCTCTGCTGGAGCTCAATAAGTTCTGCCAGGCCCCAGCTGTCTGGGGCAGGCTTGGGAATGGCTTTGCCAGTCAGAGGTTCCCACTGTCCCTCATCATATTGATTTGGCTGCTATTGTTATTACTGTGAAGCCAGGGACAAAGGTTCCAAGTAGGATATAGATGTTTTTATGCTACTAGCTAAACATTTCCTAGGGAATTGCTCATATACTATTGATGTGCAGTGTAACTGCTGAAGATGGAGTGTGGGGGTCTGGATGGAGACAAGCCAGCAGATCTGCTGCTTTGCATTTTCCCAGCAGCCTCAGCTCTTGGGAAGGGACCCTGTGCTAACTCACCCCGATCCCTAAATGATGTCCCCTTTGAAAGGTGTGTCAACTGGAATAATACCAAAGTCTACCGATAATCTTAAATTGGACGTATTATTAATTACGTAATATACTTAATAGCATCATGATTAGCAATTTATTCATAATTGGCTCATGTAAAATCTTTGACAAACATTATTCCAAGCAGTACTATGCGTTACTGTACACCAGGTGAGACTAGCTCATTTTCACTCTTGAATTTCTAACTCAGCACATATCGAAATTCCCAGCTACTACCCTATATATACACAGTGAATCGTCATGTTTATCTTCGCCTTCCCTAGCTTGACCTATTTCTGTGTCCCTGTGGGAGTGTAGCCCCAACTGTGAACGAGCTGCATTGAATACTGAGCCTGGGAAAACATTATTCAACGGCAAACATGAGCAGGCTTTGCTGTTTACGGCACTGGTGACCACTGGACACTTTCCATGTGTCTTTAACCAGCATTCACCAGACCACTGTGCCGTCCTATATTTTCAGCCCCACTTTTCATTGTGTTCATCCATTATTACTAAAAGAGGCCCAGTGTGGTACCGTGCTCTGGTCACCAGCACTGGCAGGTCACAACTGCAGCCTGACTATCTTCATTGCTGCCCCCAGCAAGCTAATTATGTGCAGTTAGCCGACTGTTATGCCAGATATCACCCAAGCAGGTTGGTCTGAATGGACTGTGGAGCAGACAATTCCTGGAGACAAGACCACTGGGGTTAGAATCTTCTTTATTCCTCACTGGCATTTATCTTCTAAATCATTTCTTGGCTTTGAAAACCAAAGATGAAGCCACAATTTCCTCTAAAGAACGAATCGGCTTGTATGCCAAAATATTTATATTATTCTAATGCTGCCCAGCCACTTAAACATTAAGTAAAACAAGTTCATTCATTTATTGTATATGAAGATTATAATGACAGACAACAAGTATTGTAGAAGGTAAAATATTTGATAAGCTGTTTATTTCTGTGATGGATTCATTTTTAAAGTTCTGTATTGCAGTGTACAGAGAATTGAGACAAAATATAAATAAGAAAGATCAACACTGTTTGATTTTTTTTCCTCATTTAATTAAAAACTTCAGATAAAGCTGGCAATTTTCTATTATCATAAACGTATTCCATCATCTCTTGTTTGTCCTCGTTAAAACAATGAAACGAACAGCACAACTTCAAAAAAAGTGTGGATAATATTATTTACAACACTCGCCTTTTGGCGAGCAATGCTTCGAGCTAATCGGAATCTGACTTCCAAACGTACAATGCAAAAGAAAAAAAATACAATTATGTTATACAAAGATCCAAAAAATACTATTAAAAACCCTTATTATAAATGGCAGCAGTATATTCGTCAGCTGTAATTGAAGAAATTTTACATGTAAGTATAAATTTTTAATTGTTTGAAAATTCTTTTGAGGTAGTGCCCTCTAAAGTCCATTATAATAGTGTTAAAATACTGGATAAACAATACAGACTTCTATATACAATACAGCAAATCTATTACTTTTCTCATTTCTTTAAAACTGTATTCCTTTGGTAAACAAAACTGTTCTCAAAGTGGCATGTTTCACTTTCTTATACATTCACAATATTTTGCATCTTTTGGATATAAACTCTGAAAATAATGAAGTGGGGGGGAAAGGGAAATATAATACATTGACCGTTAATCTTTTTAAAGGCTTTAATGACATTCATTAGTGTAATCAGTCTACAGGATTTGTAGAATTCACGAGAAATCCCAGTCATTCCTTGTTAAAAATAACCTCCCTCCCATTCAGATCAGATAGTACATTGGGATGGTTTAAGAAAGCGCAGAAAAATCACATTATCTATATTAACACAGCACGCATTTTATACTCCAAAAGCAATCCAGTGTTTTACCTTTTCTCTGTTACGTAAACATCAGTGTCGCTTTTGTGTGTCTTCCTTCATTGCAACAGGGGGAAAAAATATCAGCCTGACACGGGGCCGTAGGCGGGGTGATAATTTGGCAATCTAACTGATAATTATGAACTTTGTGTACGGTAAGCTAGCGTTTTAGTTTAGTTGTTTTTTTTTTCATTCTTATATATGTTATGTTTTTATGGCATTAAAGACGAATTTAAACAGTGTATCGACTCAATGGGAATGATAAATGGAGAGCAAAAGTAAGACATAATGGACACAAATATAGCCTCAGTGTTAACACGAAGCGGAGACATTCTTCCGTTTAAAATGTGCCGAAATAAACTTTGGTTCGTTAGTCAAAGCGGACATTAAATAAATACAATGCATTTGGCCGCAAAGTCTTCTTATGTTCTGTTTCAAGCTGTCCTCAGGTGAACACCGGCCATTGATTGTTCACAAGAAAGTGTGAGCATGAATGAAGGTGCACCCCGAGTAATGCGCAAGAAAACCAAAAAGGAAGGGAAAAAAGCGAGCAGAAATAAACAATGAAAATGAGCAATAATTAAAACAAGAACTATGTAACCTAAATATGCATATATAGGAAGAACATTTTTGTAAATGTAACAATATTTTTCCTTTATTTTACCTATGGATAAAATTATATTGTAGAAGTTATAACCAGCGTATAGAAACAGTCATCTAAAATGTTCAGTGCAATCTTTAAATTTCGTCTGTTAATCCTCTATTTAATTACGGGACTACTTAAAATATTTTCAGTCTCTTACCACCCACTGCCCTGCCTCCCTTCAGCGGCCGCTGGACGGGCTGATCTTTGGAAAGCGGGCAGTACTTTATCGTATGCGCATTGTCCCCGTTGGCACTGCATAGGGGGCAGGTATAAGCCCTGAGAATGGGACAAACTACCCTCCCGTCGGGCGTCTTCAGTACATGGGAGCCGTAAACCTCCTCCGGGGCACCATTATTCCGGCAAAAGACGCAGATCTTGGGTTCTTGTTTACTCCTCGGCGTCGGCTTCCTCATCTTCCTCTCGATGCCGAAAAGGTCGAAGCCAGCGAAGCTCCCCCCAAAGCCGGAGTCCTTGTCTTGCGATGGGACGCTTTGGTGCTGGAAAGGGCTAAAGATGGAGAAGCGCTCCTTCAGTTCCAGGATGGAAGTTGGCGGCGGGCTGGCAGAGGGGCAGCAGCAGTCCGAGCGGCCGCCTTCTCCGCCAAGCCCGATCACACACGGGCAGGCGGAGGCATCGTCCAAGCCCAGGGTGGCTTTTAGAGACTCCGTGATGGAGTTGGCGCTCTGCGGTGCGCTGTTCTTGTTTTTAGTGACTAGCGTTGACAAACCCAGATAGTCATTCCAGAAATTAAACGTGTAATCATAAGGAGCGCGGGAGTTCAAATAGTTGTGATTTAGAAAATCCATGCTTTTTCTACGAATCTTTTACTCCCGTCTCTTCAGAATCACTTCCAGATGTTTGTTATATATATGTATATATATATTTTAAGTTAATGACGCTTGTTTAGTTTGAGGAATCTCGAAGTGCTATTTAATCCAGCGCCTTCCTTGCGTCTGGATGCCCCGTGGAAAAGGATGGTGTTTTTAAGCCTCTGGTACATTGAACATGTTGGGGTGGGCGGGCCATTCTTTTCAAGCCAAGTTTATGATGAGGCTGATGTGTCTGCTGAGACTTTGCTCCCGTTAAAACCTGGAGTGGACTCACTTGTGGCAAGTCAACGGATCGAAAAACCACCATCTTTAAATCCATTTTCTAAAGCCGAGCCTCCCAAATTAATAAGAGATGACATTACCTACTACATTGGTCTAATGTAACGCGCATCTGTGTTTTTGGTTTTGGCAAAATGACAAATGTTAATAGTGTCCAGTAAGCACGTTTAGAACGTCCAGGAGATTCAAAACCGATCCGAATACATAACTACCGTTACATTTCTTCCTGCTACACGTAATTATACCTTTCCGGAACCAACAGTGATTCGAACAAACTTGGAGCGTCCCTAACATGAGTTTAAAATTATACGTGTGAATAAAATATGACTTTCTTTTTTCTGTCTTAGTAAGGCATTTAATTCCCCCGATTTTCTCCCCGTTTTACTTCTGAAAACATCTCCTTGGTACTTCATCGTGCATTCACACATTTGAACATCCCAATCAATAACACGAATCCAAATTCCATGAAGGAAATCCGTTTTCCGTCTCCTGTCTTTGGATCAGGATCTAAACGTACACGGCAGATCCAAGTTAATAGAAGCTTGTGAGAAACGCGGAGGTCAGATTCCAGATTTGTTGCTTTCTCCCATAAAATATCTGATGTTCCCGCGTTAACTGTAGCACGACCTAATCTGTTAAACCGAGATGGCTTGTGTCCATCTTTCAGCCAGCTGCATATTACTGGATAACCCCAGTTCATTCAGCGGTTTTATGGCTGTCTGGTCAAACTGAAAGTGAGTGATGGATGTCAGCGTGCTTCTTAGCACGACCACGTCTTTGTTCATAGGCTACTGAATTTAAGGTTTAACAGCAGGTTGATTGTTCGCCCGTGAACCTTTTTTGGAATTTATATATTTGACAGCTTTAAGTTGTTCGCATCAGTATTAACATCACCACTAACAACAACAATAACAACAATAGTAATAATAATAATACCATTTTAAAATCGATTTAACTTGCCATCTATCTGTTGCTTTGCTTGATAATAGCATGAGTTTATACTACAATGTAAACTGAAGCAGTCAGGCTGCATTTTGCACACAGAATTCCAAATACATTTAAATCATTGTCAAATTATTTCAGCATTCATGTTCATAGTAAACAGGTTAATGGTAAAGAGTGGGAAAGTCTTATTGATGATCATATAGATGTGGTTTTGGTATTAAACGCAGTGCAAAGCACTGGAATAAATAAATAAGTGAACAAACAAATAACCGGAAGACCACATGAAACTTAAAATGCTACTATTATTACTAACGCTACTATACTACTATTAGAGTAGTAAAATGTTAAAGGAATGGACCATAAAACCAGAGTCTGAAATGTGACTATATAAGAGTAAGAGTTTTTAAAAAGATCCTCTGGTGATGATTTCACTGGCTGCATTTGTTCCCTGGCAGTAACCTCTGTCCAGTTACTTTGCTCAGCCACTGGGGGTCTGTGTGTACAAAACTGTGGTGGTTTGGCACAGCCCTTATTATCCAGTCTTGGCCTGTTTTCACTGCTCTCTGATGTAACTATCACCCCTCCAGTGAAAATCACTTGTGCTTATAAACTTTGGAATGAGTAGCTGCATAATACTATTCATGACTCCAGGACCATGCAGAACAATGTCATGGTGCAGCCTATATACTGGTATATTTTAGTCAGCACCAGTAGACAGAGCTTCAGTTTATCCTCTGTCATTTTCCAGTGAAAAGATGTTCCTGAAATGAATCTGAAATCCTTGTCTTAATGATGAATAATGTAATATCATAAAACTGGACTATTATGTACGATTACAGCTACAGGCATTTTATCAACAACAAATTAACCTCTTTTGGGATTGTTGGTATTCAAGTAAAATAATTCCATGATATAAAATTGTTTAAAGAGTAATTTGGTACATTTCAGATGAGGTGTGGTGTAGGTTTTCAAAATTATTGCTTAGTGCGACTGTGTGTATATGTTTCCTGTGATGGACTGGGTGTGACCCCGACTTGTGTCCAGTGATTCCTAGAATAGGCTCCTGAATGGATGGATGGAGTATGTATAGTGCTGCTGATGAAACATAATTAAACAAATAAAATATAACAACAACAGCAATAATAATAATAATGATACAAAAACACTGCACAACCCTGACCGGGATATTCAGAAGTATGTGTGTATGTATGTACAGTATGTATGTATGTATGCATGCATGTATGTATGTATGTACAGTATGTATGTATGTATGTATGTATGTACAGTATGTATGTATGTATGTATGCATGTATGTACAGTATGTATGCATGCATGTATGTATGTACAGTATGTATGTATGTACAGTATGTATGCATGCATGTATGTATGTATGTATGCATGCATGTATGTATGTACAGTATGTATGTATGCATGCATGTATGTATGTATGTACAGTATGTATGTATGCATGCATGTATGTATGTATGTATGTACAGTATGTATGTATGTATGCATGCATGTATGTATGTATGTACAGTATGTATGTATGTATGCATGCATGTATGTATGTATGTACAGTATGTATGTATGTATGTATGCATGTATGTACAATATGTATGTATGTATGTATGCATGCTTGTATGTATGTACAGTATGTATGTATGTATGCATGCATGTATGTATGTATGTACAGTATGTATGTATGTATGTATGTATGTACAGTATGTATGAATGTATGTATGCATGTATGTATGTATGCATGCATGTATGTATAGTTAAATTATTCATTCTTCTGACAGATTTAGATTTAAATTGATTATTTTTTAAACCAACAGGTTTCTTCTGACTGGAAAGGACATAGACATGTTTCAGAACATGATACAACAATGTGCTAGAGATATTAATGAAAAAAAGAAATTTCGATTTATTAACATTTTTAAGAAAAATGGCATATCTGAAATTATTCATACCGATTGCAAATAGTCCACAGTGTTGTAATTACCCAGATTAATTGTGAACAGCTGTTTTGAATTAACTTCATAAGTACAACAGTGGCTCTCTGCAGTTGGTCTGTGGCAAGTCATGGCTAAAATGAAAGAGCTCAGTGAGCACCTGCAAGAGGTGAAGAAGAATCCTAAGATCACCACCAAGGCCGTCCTGATGATGCTGGCGCTAACATCTCAAGGCAGACAGTCCAGTGGATACTGCACACTACCGAGTTCCAGACCAAACCACGTCTCCAAAAAAGGCACACGAAAGCACGCTTAGCCTTTGCAAAAACACATCCAGTCAAAGAACAAGACCTCCGGTCCTCTACTTTGTGGTCAGACGAAACAAAAGTGGAATTGTTGGGCCACACGATGTGGTTTTCATTTGGCATAAAAAAGGAGAAGCATTCAACCCCAAGAACACCATCCCCACAGTCGAGCATGGTGGTGGGAACATTATGCTTGCTTTGGGGGGGGGGGTTCAGCCAATGGGCCAGACGATCTAATCAAAGTAAATGGCACCATGAAAAATGAAGAATATATCAAGATTCTCAAAAAAACATCAGGCAGTCTGCAGAGAAACTTGGCCTTGAGCAGCACTCGAGATTCCAACATGAGAATAATCCAAAAAGTGGTTAAGAAATAGTTAGGTGACAATAATATTAACATTTCGGAGTGGCCCAGCCAGAATCCCGACTTGTCATTTCCAATCGGAAAAAACTTACTGGTTGAATGAAAATCACTTTATATCAAAATCTGTCAGTTTTAGGTAATGTAAAATAAATGTGAAAATAAAACTCAGAATGATACTAATGCTTAGACAAAAAAACTTTTCTATGAGACAACAGTGTTGTGATCATGCTGAGGACTGATCCTTTGCAGTACTACAAACAAACATATACCTTTAGCAAAAGTGAACAGCATCTAATATGAACCTTGTTACAATTGCATGAAATATCTAAAATGTTCCAACTTTCTCGTGCTTTACCAGAATAACCAATTCATCCCTGAAAATGGAATATCAAAATGGAGTCAAAAGAGCTCGCTGACACCAAAATATCTGGTCCAGATCTAGTAAATAATACACTTTGAAATAAGCTCCCTGTCTTCCATCAGGATATCTAGTCTTACAATGAAAAGGGGTGATCTGCTCTAAACTGCTTCTATAACTCAAACTGAAATAAGTTTCATAAACACTGATATGGCATTGCATCAAATGTGTATGTCTTAACCACAACCCTAGTAAAACCTCAAACTCAAAATCTTCCGAAGCATGCCACAATTAAAAATAATTTCACTTTCTACGAATGCCTTGTCTATGAGAATATAGGAATACATTCATATCATGTAATAATGCATTCATAAAGCAGATTGCTTGGCCCCATTCTCCTCTAGTTGCTCGGACCCTCCTCCTCTACAATCTGATTGGTTATCTCTCTGAACAAATAATTTTTCCTTCTCCCTTCAGTACATTTTAGTGTAAGTAAAACTCCCACAAGCTAAAATTAGCTATATCAAAAGCGGTGGGGTAGTTTGAACACCCTACAGACTACTTATAAGGTAATAAGACTGTGACATATACATAACTGTGTACGCATGTGTGTGCAGACTGGTCTCGAATGAAAAATCTCACTCTAGCCAGCTGACCAAAGTTGGTAATGCTGTAATGCATTATGGTATCTATAATGCATTATAGATAATAGCTTCAAGTAAAGTGTTTCCAGATCTTTGACCCATCCTTCTTTTCCACTATATTAACAGATGCCCTACTTTTATGAAATGCTTATCAGTCCTGCAGTCAAAGGTCACCTCTACCCAGCTGAGCTCCATTCCCTTCTTAGGAAGGAGTTGATGGTCTGGGCCCTTGTTCATTACACCTATTTAGAACAGTCATCATTCTGGCAGTAGAAGTGTATTAATACCTGCCGAAGTACACACACACAAGAGCCTTGCAATCCATTTTAAAACAAAGTAAATATTTAAAGGCAAGTCCAGGTCATTGTGAAGCTGAGACTATTCTAGAATGCCACACCATAATACTCCTGGTTAGTGTGGGCATATTCCAATAAATACATAAATGCTTGCAGACATTCATATACACATTTATGTTCTTTGTATGGTTTGGATGAATGCTGTGTCTCGTTTTATAAATAGCTTCAGCAACCTCTGTATGCCTGGATTTGCAGTCTTGTCGTGTGATAACAGTTTTCGTGGTGCTTCGACGGACTCTCATGACAGTGACTTTCATGTGCTTTTCTTGTCACACTCTGAGATTCCCAGAGGCCTTACCTGGTCATCCTCATCCTGTCGGGCACAGTCATATAGAGACAAATCACTGCTGCAGTCTGGCAAAATTAAATTAGTGAGAAAAAATGTCAGGTGGAAAATATGATACTAACACTTTCTCCTACAATGATCACATTTATAACACATTATAATGCATTCATAAAACATTATAAAAATGGCAATATTTATGAAAAGATATATTATAACCATGTTTATTATGCATTATGAATGTTTTATGAAGCTCTCATCTATTATCCACTATAGATACCTTCATAATGCAATATAAAGTATCCTTAATTCTTATACCGACCATTATAATGCATTATGAAGGTATCTATAATGCATTATAGATGAGAACTTCATTGGAGCTTGTGAAGTATTATAATCCACACTATGATGCCCTATGACATCCAAAGATGTTGTGTTGTTTTATTAATTTGTATACCAACCAGGTAAAGGAATCTATACTGCATTATATAGGGTGTGGAATGCCTGTGAGGCTACAATGTTGTCCTCTGGAAGACAGAGAATAATGCTTTCATCAATACTGCAGCATGCAAAACTGACTTTGACAAAAGCTTCCGCAGGAGTTTCCGTCCTCTGTGACCTGATCTTGGTTTCTACGGAGCTCTTCCATTCCACACAAACATTTCAAACAAACATGTCAGAGACTGACAAAGCAGGCTGTCTGATGCATCACTTAACCTCTGACCCCTGTGCAACAGGGGCAACCAAAGCAAAGAGTAATGCTGTGGATTTCAGGTAGTAGAGTTAAGTTGGGAAACCAGATTTCCAAACTTAGACGACCAGAAGTTCCTTCAAACCATCCATTTTATCTGGACTGCTTGTAATTGAGCATATTTAGCTTTATGTTATTTCCTCTAAAATACTGCTTCCCATAGCACTGTTTGTATATCATGGTTCTATAAAGTATTGTTATGGTCACTATAAGAATTGCATTGCAGACACCTCCATAATGTATTACAAAGCTATAATGCATTATTATGAGAAAGGAATAGACACATTCTTGATATGAATGTACTCTTACAATTTCATACATAGATACATTATAACACACTATAACCGCATGCTTTTTGCTAAAAAGAATGAAGCAAGGTATTTATAATGTTTTATCTAGAATCAGTAGAATGATTATGAGCAGTTGTGATGATGGAGCTTATGCAGTATTATAATCAAAGGTATAACTCCTCATGAATGTGAATAGAAAATGCTGTAACGTTTATTCTTATACCGACCATTATAATGCATTACGAAGGTGTCTTCACTGCATTATAGATGAGAGCTTCCTTGAAGCGTGTGAGATACTGTAATCAACACTATAATACCTTATGACTGTCAGTAGATGATGCTGTAATGCTTTATTAACCAACCGTAAAATGCATTATGGATTCTTTGTAATGCATTATGAAGGTGTCTAGATAGATGCAGACATAATAATACATTATAGATACACTATAAAAGTGTCAATAATGCATTAGAGATGAGAGCTTCATAGAAAATGTTAGTTTCCTGTAAATACTGACTCTATTCCACTGGCTCCACAATTTCTCGTTTTATGTGAAAATTCACCCAGCATATTCTTCTCGGATGGAACAAGCCTCTGCCCCCCTGAGTCTCAGATGCTTGCTTTGCTGATCACTGGATATATGTACGTAATCTTTTACAGCAGCAAATTTATTCCAGTAATTTGCATGGTGTTTCACTCATTTGTGAGTGGTATTTTGCGGACAAACACATGTCGAGGCAAATTACCTTTTTGAGGTATATCTCACTTTGCAAGTAATTTCAAATGCATTTTCACATAGCTATGTAATCACTAATGTGAAGGATCTCATAATTTCAGATCTTTATTTACAGTAGCAGTCACTTTTGTCCGAAGTGACACAAATACCACATTACAAATATAGTGCCGTGACAAAATATTTGTTTCCCTCTATTTTTGCAAAATTCATAGCACTTAATTATGCCTGATCTCCAGACATATTTAGGACAATACAAAAGAATAAACGTAATACATAGTTTTTAAATGAATATTTGATTCATTGAAAGGAAAAAAAAACCAACACCCATGGTATGGCACTGTAGAACAAGCCACTGCAATTTGAACTCAGATGGATTCAGTGTCCACATTGCTAACTGCTCACTGGAGTCACTGAGTGGGATACAAACCCCTGTGCCTGGAGGCGTGAAACAACAGTGCCAACAATAAATAGTTGAAAAAGGAAAAAACACACATATTACATATTGCATATTACAATATCAAGCAAACCAAAGCACTGTCTCAAGAAAATTGAAAATAGTTTCTTGATGGGATCTGCAATATCGGCATAGTTTCTTCTTTGATATCATCTTTATAACCCTAAGAAATCTGGTTAGCAGGATTTAGCAGGATATTTACCTGGTATGTCTTCTCAGCTCATTTCCAGCAGTTCCCAGGGGTGCAGGGCGTTATTTCCTTGTCTTGCCTGACTCAATATGGATTTTGGGTAATTTCTGTATTGGAAAATATCAGTGGCATGCCTTTGAAGTATGCTGTGATAGCTATGCTGAATTTGCTAACGATTACCAAATCCTAACCATTAAAGGCACCTCACATGATGAAATCCCGTTAACCAAAAAAAAGCCACCTCAAATGATGAAACCCCGTTTTCCATCCTTGATAGTAGGGATCACATGTAGAACACAACCTTTCTGGATCCTAAAAATGTACGATATGTCAAATTTAACCTCATTCATCCCGAAGAACTTCCAATCCAGTTACCAGACACCTGTATAAACATTTCAAAGCATAGATCATACAGAAGCCCTGAAGGGTAAACCATACCAGCAAATATGAAAACACACCAAGAAATTGGGTTGGGACTCAGAAGGTTGCCAGTTCAAATCCCTGGGTCGGCAGAATCATTCCACCATTAGGCCCTTCAGCAAGTCCCTAAACTGCATATGCTGAGCTCTTATTGGCTGTATTTCCTTCACTCACTGGTCACATTCCTCCAAAACTATTTCTAATGTTGTAGGTCAGGGGGCCAGGTCATGTGATACAACACTGTCACTTTCCTTTGAAGGTGGCTTGGTGTGTCCAAACTTTTCACTAGTACTGTAGAATACAAGGCACAAGAACACCTTGGACTGGACAATAATGCTACTCTTACAGATCTTGCATCACAAACAATGCTAAAAGTTAATTTTGATTTGCTTGGGGGCATATCTGCTAATGGATGGATTAAAGGAGAGTTTAGTGGAAAGAAACACAAAACTGATTGTTGTCACACTATAACTCTAAAAACTATTATTAACACACTACAAAAAGTTTCACTTTAACAGAGTGGTGTAGCAATGAAGTTTTTATTGTGTATTAATGATATTGTGAAAACTTTTTAAGCCTTATTCCTTTAATACATATAGCATATTGAGCTAAAACATTCAGAAAAGCAGGTGAGCTGTGTCACGCTGCATTTACTCAGAAAGGCAATTCCAAAAAGGCAAATAAGTCTCTTGTTCAGAGGTCTCTATTTTTTCCATAAGGAACCAGATCTTCATTAATGAAGGAACCTAGACGGATCATCAAGTGCATAAACTGTAATTAAATTGTCTCAGGTTATAAGTAAATGAGCAATTATCATCCTTATAAACACATTGATATTACTGCCACCCTTTGATATTACTGCCTCGGTGAGCTTATTACATCAACTCTGATGATTTGGGCGCTTATAAAAATTCCTGATATGACCTCAGGAAAGTTATACAACTGTCCAAGTTCAACTACAGATCCAAAGTGGAGTTGCTGCTAAATACCTTAGACCAGGGGTGGCTAATCTAATCCGCAAAGGGCCGGTGTGTATGCAGGTTTTTTGGGTAACCTGTAGGTCAGCGGTTCAAACCCAGGTGGGAGGATTGTTCAGTCAATAAGTCCTCTACTTAGTAATGTAATTAGGGAGTTGCAATGAAAACCCGCACTCACAGTAGCCCTTTGCGGATTGCCCACCCCTGCCCTAGACCCACCAGGTCAGTTAATCGGTCAACTGAGGATGCCATCGCCACCACTCTGCATGCCATCCTTTCACACCTTGACAAAAGTGGCACTTATGTGCGAATGATGTTTGTTGATTACGGTTCATTGTTTAACACTGTTGTTCCTTCAGAGCTCACCATCAAGATCCAGAACCTAGGACCAAACACCCACCTCTGTAACTGGATCCTCGACTTCCTGACAGTCACGGGTGGTGAGAGTGGGCAACAACATCTCCTCCGCCCTAACTCTAATCGCTGGATCCCTTCGGTGATGTGTTCTGAGTCGACTCCTCTCGTCCTTATTCCCTTATGACTGTGCCGCTAAGCACAACTCAAAATCCATCATTAAGTTTGCCAACAATGCAATTTCAAAATCCGAAACCATACCTGTAATTGGAAGGTAGAAACCTGAAGATTAACTCAACATCTTCCCCACACAGTTAGTAAAAAGCACTATTCCAGCAAAAAACAACACAATCCATGAGACAGTTTTGTCCAGCGCAAAACACAAGGAAATGCAAGGCAAGAAATATTGTCAGATTTTTAATGCCAGAATAAGCATTTCTCGTGATGTTGAAAGTCTTACTGGGTGTACTTTGTTTGTGTAGTATAGGCAGGGTCATCATGTTGGGCGCCGGCTGAATGGTACCATTCTTCGTCAGGAGAACTTTACAAGAATCTGAATCATCAGGGTGTGGGGGGTGGGGGGGCTCTAGGGCTTTTTGTGAGTCACCTTTATGTGCTCAAGATTCCTTCTGCTCTCCAAAACTGTATTGTT
>JAODJX010002236.1:9128-41974 GCA_026776945.1 Isichthys henryi
CTGCCTTTTGGTTTTTTGGGGTGTGGCTTGGTGGGCGGTAGATTCCTGTGCCCCCGGGGGTGGGGGGGGGGGGGGGGGGGGGGGCGCGGGCACTGTGTGACTATGCAGGACAGTCTGTTGGCGGGAGGTCGCCACTCCAAATCTCCTGGTCGGCAAAGTAGTGACAGTAGTGTTTGGCCCTTAAGCAAAGCATTTAACTCTGAAAATAGTGGTGTGGGGACACTGGGCAGATGGCCGACCCTGAGCTCTGAACCCAAGTTTTACTCTCAGACAGGACGTGCGAAAATTAAAGAATTGTTATGCACCTCTACAATGGCGAAAAGAATATCATTTCAATCAATGGCTTTTGTTTAAGTGCCATGCTATTTACAACATGACTGTGTGACTTTAAAGGCCAATCTGGAATTCCTCATAAAAAAAAAAAACCACGCAGATTGAAACAGACGACGAACTTTGTGAGTAAGACTCCATAGCGGAGACACAACAGAGTCCACCCTTTTGAACATTCCGCCATTGAATGCAGGACAACTAAACTTGCCCGGAGCTGTATGATGTCCAGCAGGGGCTTTCTTTGTGCTGACCCACTGTTGGAAAACCTAGGAAAAACGTACCTCACTTATATAATATGGAATCACGACAAGCCCAGTACATTAAACCGCAGTATTTCATCCATAGCAGCAGATGGCGCATTAGGTCAGGGAATGCATGTGTGAGCAGTATCGCAAGGTAGCACAGAGCCTGCAGGCACTGCAGACGGGCAGCCGGCCCCACTGCTGACACAGCGACATGTGTGTCCTCCTATCAAAGCGGGGCATTGAAAATTTCAGCTGCTTCCCACATTTTTCCCGCACTTGGCTACAGTGGTTTTGTCTTCTTGCCGTGAGATCAGCTGAGAGTGCAGCTCTCAAATATTTAGAAAAACATCCACATTTTCCACTCATATATTTGCTCTTCTTTTCTTTTCTGAAAGGCAGGTTATCTGTTTAGTTTCTTTAATTGAGGAAAATCTAATAAATTCAGTGTGTGTACAGCATCGTAGAGCAAGCAGCAAAGAGCAAAGAGCTCAACACAATCAAATATGTTTGGGACAAACTGGAAAACAAAATGCCCTTTTCAGCTCGAGTGCTTTTACAAATGCACACGATACAGTGACTAAAGCAACGTGTGATAACTCAGGAATAACAGCGGCTCCACATAGTTCTTCTGGAACATAAGCTGCAAAATCGTTTGCTGTATTTACACATACTACACACCAATTTCATCTCTCTATGGTTGAAGCAAAACTTTGACTTCTTGAACGCTTTCCGGCTGCATGCTGTTTGTTTTCTCCTTGGCAGACTTGCTCTTTTTCCCCTGTGTTTTTCCACACTCGTAATCTGCGGTTCAATCCTTTTGTGCCTTGTTACATGAGGGTAGTACAGTGCTGAGCAGCGTTTAAGGCACAGGCTGTAATTCATGTAATTGGCATTCATGAAGCAACATGTCAGCACATGATCCTGAGGGATTCGTCTCCTGTGGATCCAAACCACAACAGGCGGAGCCCCTGCGGGCTCTATAAATGCATCTCATTTCCAACACTGCCCTCTAGTGAAAAGCTGTGCTCCCTACAGGCCGAACCCCATCGCACTCCGTGGCACATGGATGAACTTACATCCGTTCATCTCAGGGACAGGATTTTATTTAAGGCCTCTGTCCTCAAGCTGGGGAAAGTAGCTGGTGAGGAGAAGGTAATATGGCCATTGTCCTGCATCGATGTAGGGTGTCAGAACATGTCTTCAAAATCCGTCTCTCATTTTCATTTTATTTTAGCCTTTTTATATTAGTTCCTACTATTAAATTGTGTATATACTGTACTTTTTGTTTTTTTGGTGATTAGAATATGCCTGGAGTTTTATCCTGGAGTGCTAGGAATTTTGTTATGTATACTTAGTGTCAAAAAAAAGTCAAGCACCCAGACGTAATGGTCTGATTTGGATGTAATTTGGTACGTATGGGTATGTAGATGGTTAGATTTGCAAGGAGCTGCCATGTTTAGACACCAGACACAGAGGATGCCTCGTAGACGCGTTAGCATTACCAGCATCTGACGGAGTTTAATGGGGGTCACATTGTGGGTTTACATGAGGCCAGGTGGTCGTATCATGCAATTGCCCGGCATGTGGGGCATGTAGATGTCAGAGTCGCCCATTGTTGGAACCAATGGGCACTTGAGGGCACCCAAGCATGTTGTGAAGGTTCTGGTCGCCCAAGACAGACCACACCAAGGGATGATCGATGTACTGTGCACCAAGCATTACAGAACCCCGTGATATCTGCGCGTGCCACCCGGACACAGGTATTAGACTCTCTACGACACCCTGTATCATCCCGCACCGTGTCTCGACGAATAGCATCAGCCGGACTACAGGTTCAATGTTCCTTGCATAGGGTTCCATTAAGACCAGCGCATAGGTGGCTGCGTTTGGAGCGGTGCCATAACCGGGAGGCATGGACTGATGACGAGTGACATAGTACCATGTTCACCGATGAATCTCGGTTCTGCATTACCGTGGATGACCATCGTGTCCGTTTATGGCAGCTCAGAGGGGAGAGGACCAGTCCTGCCAGCATTACTGTCCATTTCATCTGATATTATAATCATTGCAATACAGTCACATGACCTTTCCCTACATGCAGATTCACTTCATTTCCACCACTCCATCCAGGTAGATATATCAGATAATGTCACGCCTTGCCTTCATACCCCCAAGTTTCCTCAGTGTTACTAATTTGTCTTACCTCTCATTTCAGTCCAGATGCCTCAAATTTGCTGCTCATCAGTGGAATATAAGAGTGTCTCCCAGTCCTGTGCTCCCCAGTTCAGTTGTCCTAATAAACCCCTCATTGTTTGCTCTTAGGCCTGCTCCTGCCTCTTGTTTTTGGCTTGTGACAGAATGACTGGATCCCCAACAATCCCGGCAGTCTGCACCCCTGCTGCGCCTTACATGAATCTATTTATCCAGCAGACTTGATACCCTGAGTGCTCCGGAGACTCGGGGGCTGCAAAGTCCCTGGTAGATGCCCCTTCTTCAGGCAGAGCATTTCTTCACCCTCTTTGACCTCACCCTGAAGCTGAGGGGGAACTCAGTGGTGTAGAAGATCCCTGAACTCACAGCTCTCTTCCAGTCGGTGACTGAAAGGCTCTCCATGCTCAAGCCTGGCTTACACCCCTAAGAGGAGGTAGAGATCCGCTGTCTGCTGATTGAGCTACAGTGTGAGGTGTCCGAATCTCGCCTGTCTCCTGAGGTGCCTGAGGAAGTGGCTGCTGAGTTCCTGCAGCCAGCCGCTGAGGTTTCTGCTGGGGGCTTACAGCTCTGCAGCTCTTCCTGCTAGCAAGGCACCGGAAGAAAAAGCGGTGGAAGTAAGAAAGTTCCCCAGCGCCTGGCCCAGGAGACGCCACTGCACCCTGCCCAGAAGACGCGGCTGCTCATTTGCCTGTTCCTGGTGAGATGCCTGATGTCCCGCCACGATCCCAGCTGAGCCCCACCTATTTGCTACAGTTCCTAGCCCATGTCCAGAGGTGACTGAGCACCACCTGACTCCAGGGGTGTCCAAGCTCCACCTGCCCCCAGAGATGCGCAGCTGTGCTCTGCCCATCTTCCAAGGTGTCTGAACTCTGTCTGTCCCTTCCGGGGTTGGAGCTTCACCCATCAACAGAAATGCCCACTAAGCCTGGCCTGCTATCATTGGCACCTACCCTACCAGCTGCTGCCAGCCCAGCACTCAGCCCATGTAAAGCCTTTGCCACTCAGCCTCAAGCGCTGGCCCCAGTGAAGCCTCTGCCCCCCTGCAAGTGCCCTGCTCCTCTTCTTCCTGGAAGTGCCCATTGAGCTCCACCTACCTCCAGCTCTGCTCACCGCCCGGCATCCCAACTTTGCATTGTATGCTTGCAGAGGTCCCTGCTGTCTGCTCTTTGCCTGTGGTGGCCACCACCTCCGCAGCCCAGTCCAGTGCTCGTGCCTGTCTAGTGTCTGGCCCTGCCTTGTCCTGATCTATTGATGTCTGCCCTCATGTGTCCCATCTGGGGTCCCCCAGCCCCGAGTTGTCCTCTGTCTGTCCAGTTGGTCGTCTGGTCCAGTCCCTGTCTCTTTTGGCTAATGACAGATAAATTTCCCTTCATTTGATTGTATTTAAACCATTAGCATAGATCCAAAGCTCTGTAAATTGTCAGTCCATCCTGATAAGCATCAGTGATGAGGATTGCTGCTTGGCTGACATGACGCCCTGTCCCTGCACAATCTAATCCTACCATGCTCTGTGAGATCAAGGCACCGGCCAACGAAAGGATGCACCTTCTCCAGCTATCCTCATGGGTAATGAATGATGCACCAAGCCAAGGATTTGCAGCATCAGGGTGGGCCACCAGTGAGCACCCCCCCCCCCAGAGGAGCAAATACCCCCAAACACCAGCCTCCAGCTTGGCCAAACAGCTGATAGGAGTTGTAATGCCTGTAAGAAGTATACTGACATCAGCAACCTTCACACAGAATTCCATTTGCACATCCTGTGCCTGGTTTCCCTGAATCCCAAGGACTAAGACTTCCTAATTCATTATTTATACTGCAGGAAAAGTTATGATTACATCTCAGTAATTTAGCTTGATATTGACACTCTTTGTGATACACTGATGTTCAGTTGATAGAATTTTGTTCATAGCCAAGCACTTCAACAGCATAGCAATGAAGAACAACTCCCTTCCAGGACCATTCTGGCAGTCAGCGACACACCCTGGTCGGCCTAATTCAGCTCTAATGTTCCCGCTTCCTCCGAGCATGCCCAGTGCCGGCCCCCTAGGTTGGCGTGTGACTGCCAGTGAAGAATAATGGAAACGTTTGATGACTTGGAGCGGCTGGTCTGAAAACATGCAGGAGGAATGCAACGGAAAAGTGGCTGACCTTTCAAGAACAGAAGTCTCATTTTCGCCCCTGCGAAGTTACCAGCCACAGATTCTCCAGCAAGTGCCGAAGGTGATCAGCCAAAAAGAGGCGTTTCCAGCCTCCTATGCCTTCATGCTAAGTGCCATATTTGACGGAATGAGGTGATGGATAGTTAACTTACATTCACATTACATTATCAATTAGCAATTCAGGTAAACAAGCAGTCTGAGGTATATTAACAGTTCGTAACCTGCCATAGTTTCTTTATGTTGTGAATTTAGGCCCTTAGTAATTAAGCTGAATGCGCTACACAAGGTGAATTAGTTTAACCTGATTTCACAATCCACCAAATTTCTGTATGACAGGTTTCTTTTCCTTTCTTTTCTTGGTTGGCTCCAAGTGTACAGCGAACCTGAGTTACAGTTTAGGTTGAGAAAGAACAGGGAGTCCTCAGATTAGGACAAGCATTAATCCAGTGTGACATTTAACAAAGGCCAAACTTGACAAGATGCCCAGCTTCCCATTATATCATAAAGCATGTAAATATTAAATTAAAAAGTCAATTTTGGACACCATAAGCAATCTCATGGTTAGCAAAGAACTAAACATTTTTGCCTGTTATTATTACCACAACAAGAGCTTAAAAGCTGTGCTTCAAAGCTGGTGAAAGTAAACATTGGCAAGAATTTAAATATATAGCATTTACCATCTAAAACATGCTCTTGTTATATTAAATTGGTTCTATAATGTAATGATGGTGTTATTGTAGTGGTTGTAATATCGATAGTTACATGATAACTGATGATTAGCTGTTAAAATAACATGTGGTTATATCAGACAGGGGGTACTTGCATTGGTGAGTTTAGTCTTTGATTCTGGCTGAAATGTCACCCAGCCCTGCTCTGCCTCATAACTTTGCTGTTGGTTTCATTGTTGCCCACCCCCTCCCCCCCTGGTGGGCCCTAGTTTTAGGCACTTTCAGTGATTAACTAAATGGTTTTTTGACCCTAAAACGTACCAACTACAATCGAACAAATAAAGCTGATGCAAGGTCTTTCGTCTGATTCATGACATGACAGTTCAGATGCCAACCAATAAAATGGCTCCAGAAAGCATAAATGTATCTCTGTGTGGGTTTATGATTGGACACTGAATTCTATGGACACTTGCTGAGACTTCTAAATGGCCGCTGTCACAAAAGGGACATTAGCAATCAGGTTCGAGTGTCCCAACGGCAAACGTTATGCTGAGCTTGTTCTGAGGAAGATGCAGAAAGTGACTTCTTTATTTCTCTCAGGCTACGCCATAGACTTTAAACACCAGACCCTTGTCTCTGATCACACACTTTAAGTTTACATCATTTCCCCTTTTCAGATACGCAGCATGGAACATGGTCTCGCTGGTGGTAGGGACACCTTGCTCCTTTTGATGTGCCGCGTCATTATAGCTCAACATCTGGAGGCTCCCTCTGTTGTCCCAAACAGACTCCCCACAGCTGGCTCTACAAAGGAGCCGGGCTGCAAACACCCCATATAAATACACCCCTTGGTTCCTCGACCCCCCCCCCCCAGTCTGAAGTTCAGGTCCAGACCTGCCGTGCTGCTGGTACAGAGCTGGGCCAAACTGTGGTCTCCTGGCTGAAGAGCCTGCAGGCATCCACACGCATGGAGGCACCTGTGGGCTTAGACAAGATGGCACGCTTGCTCAAGAATGCCCCGCCGCTCTGAGAAGGGGGGGAGGGGGTCTGTGTAAGTGATGAGTTCCTTTACTCAGTCCTATACTCCAGGCCGGGGTGGGTGTTCCATGAGGGAGAGCGCTTCCCAGATGACACGCTGCTCAGCCTCGGACAGCCCTGTCCCTCCACTCCTTTCCTCTTCCTGTATCTTCTCTCTCATTCCATGTGTCATGATGAACATTTCCTCTTTGATGTGAGGGGTGTAGATACCATGGAGGATGGTTTTGCTTAAATAAAAGCTGGCCATTTTGAGCACATCAGCGTGATATCTCAGCTATGAGGGGAACCAGCAGTGGCCCTAACATGTGGTTATGGGTTTGAGTCATGTTTGGTATATAGATGTTTAACCCTAAAAAGTGTGACATAGCTGTTATGTAAGAGCACTGCGGGACTCAGCTCCACATTTGCATTTAATGGGTGGCCATGTGCCCTTGAAGAGAAGCTCCCATCTGCAGAGTGTTTTTCTTTACATTATGGGAAGCAGCTCGATAACAGCCCCGAGGCAGTCAAAACAGCAGCCTAGCCCTCGGATGAAGGCTGTCCTGCCAAAACTGAGACGTTTGCAGTGTCACTTCCCCGTTATAGACGCCTGCTGTAAAAACAAGCTGAATCCAGTTTTTCCCTTCTATGATGAAGGAATGAAATGTTAACTATTAATAATTAAAGTAAACTATCCAGTTAAACGGAAGAGAAATCGCAAAACGTGAAGCATTCATTTAGAAATTGGAGTGGCATTTCTCTGCATCACCTGCAGGCTGCTAAATTTATAAGCAACAAGATGATAAAGATTTCCACTCATGCAGAACTGGACACGGGTATATATAACACCCCAGGTAAAAGGAAATTAAGACCAGCATTATGCAATTGTGAAAAAGGTGCCCGGGCATCGAGACGCTTGTTGCGCCTGAGAGGGGTGACAAGGCGGGGCTGAGGACACGGAGTCAGCTGATAGATAGCTGGAGGTGTTTCCTCACAATGGCACCGACAGGCGCTGATCCTGCTTCTCA
Organism: Isichthys henryi; assembly: GCA_026776945.1. NCBI lineage: Eukaryota > Metazoa > Chordata > Actinopteri > Osteoglossiformes > Mormyridae > Isichthys > Isichthys henryi. The sequence continues at coordinate 16,787 of JAODJX010002236.1, forward strand.
CCGCACTCTTCTGTCCGCTTCTTATTCCTCTCCTTTTCATCTTTGGGATTGCAAGGGAAGTGACTCAAAGTCAGAAAGATGTGAGGAAGCTAGGAGAGAAGCTGACCTTCTCAGTAATACCAGCGCAAGATACAAGAAGAAAGAATGGATGAAAAAAAGAGAAACAAAGCCTACATGCGAGACAACAAACAAATGGCTGTTTTCGTACGGACTGGCATAATGCATAATGAGCTGAAGTCCGCATTACTGAGTCTGCATTAAATGGCCATTGAATAACTAGGGGAAAAAAGCAGTACGCTGGTGTAAACCAGTGTTTCTCAACCTGGGCGTAGGGACCCACAGCTTTTGGTCCATCTAGGCTCCTCACCAGACAGCCCACATTTTTGCTCCCTACCGGAGATGGAGCAAAAACATGGACAGTCAGTGGGTCCCGAAATGGGAAACACTGGCATAAACAAATAAACTAATGAGTGAGCATGTGAGAGCAGGAGGATGGGGTCCCCTTCCGAGTCTAGGTTCCTCTTAAGGCTTCTTACTGCTAGAGGGAATTTTTCCTTACCACTGTCGCCTCAGACTTGTTTGGTGGGGTTTGGGCCGGTTATATGTAAAGTGCTTTGTGACAATGACTGTTGTTAAAAGCGCTATATAAATAAAATAAAATTGAATTGAAAAAATTGAATGTGAGCTAATGAGCATCTTAATGTTAATCTGATTCAGCTTGTTGTTACAAAAATTTACCACCACATAGCAAATAAAAGGTGCAATAGATTACATTTACATTATTTGTTACATTTTTAAAATTTTGCTCATCATTGTGAGCTAAACATCTGAATGTATTTTAGGGTTTTGTGTATGCGTGTTATGTTTGCGATACATGATTTGTTGCGATTTGTACCTTTTAAAGTCACACATAAATAAGTAGGAATGGAGAAAATTAAGCTTTAAAATTATGGTGGAGACAGGGAGAGTTAGGTTAACTGCCCAGTTTAACTCAGCTGAAACTAACCAAAGAAAAGTGGGTTAAACCAATCAGGTTTGATCCTCAAAGGCACATATCCTGGTTCATACAAATAGAGTTTACTTTGGATGTATTTTCATGCTTGGCCCCTAAATTTAAATTAAATAATGCATAGTACCCTTTCTGGTCACACTACATTTTACATTACAGTGCAGCACATCATTGCTTATGTGCTTATTTCCATCATTAACCTGTTGAGCCGTCACATGGAATACTGTAGCTAGGTGAGCCCCAGCCTGCTTGTTCTCGGTCAGTTTAATTACCATAAGCAGCATACAAATGAGAAAGCAGGGATAGTTATCTCCTAGTGTTTAGGGTTAGGGTTAGGGTTAGGGTTAGGTTTAGGGTTAGGGTTAGGGTTAAGAGCGTAATAGTGAACTCATTCTGCTAACCACAGGATTTGAACCTGCAACCTTCTTATCATGTGCATCATGGGCGTCGCCATCATTAAATATGAGAGGGATGTGTCCCCCTCACATTTCATAATTATTCGTTTGGGCCCCCCAATATTTAACATAAAATATTAGTTTTATGCCAGTGTGTGACCCCCACTATCTGACGCGCTTGATGTGGATAATGCTGGAGGAAAAATGTATCGAATATGACTATGTCTCTCGTATATCAGGTCAACATATACATATTTAGCAACATCTGTACCTATATTTACAGGTGATGCTGTGGAATAATCCACTGACAAGTAAATTGCTTTTCATATATATGTTATATATTATGATGTTATAGATGAAAGACAGCTGCCAAGGTAACTGTTTTTTAGATACTTAACCCTCCCATGGGGGCCACAGTCTTACTAACTGCCTTTTAAAAAACGTGACTCTGCCCCCCCCCCCCCCCGCCCCAGGCTGGGATTGGGTGGCCTTTGCAGGGAGTGGTGATTCTAGGCTGCCGCGTTCAATCAGACATTCACACGTACTGGTGCATCTGTCGTTGAAAGGTGTGGGCCGGGCCCCTGCTCCCATCAGCCGAATGTGTTGGGCCCCGACGCTGCAAAGGGCCGCATCAAGTGAGAAAGTCCACGCCTGCCCCTGCCAGGCACTTTCCTTGCTCTGCACTTTGGTGAAACCTCAGCCAATTACTGCCAATCCACTTTTTGTTAGCAAACACATTGGTGTCGACTTCCTGGCCTGTCTGTAGCCTTGTGAAGTCTCTGAATATTTCAGCACTTGAAAGGCCTGCTCTGCAATATACAGAATGCCAACCTCTTTTTAATGGGGACTTCAAACCAGAGAGATGGATAAATGTTTACTTAGTTGTCAGAGAACTTTCAGTGAAATTAGGTTTCCTTTGAGGTAGACTGTCAGACAAAGACAGAGAATACAATGGGACAGAATGAGTGTGTTTTTATGGGTGTGTGTGTGTGTGTGTATAGACAGACAGACAGACAGACAGACAGACAGACAGACAGGTACAAACACACTTACCCACAGATGTACACACACAACATAAACCACATGTGTGTTTTGGCAAAGTTCTGTGAGTAAAACAAACCTACAAATCCTCCCAAATAAATAAGTAACACATGCTCAAAGGCAAAGAAAAAGATTAACAATCATGCAGTAGACTCTATGGGAGCTATGTGTGGCATGTTTGTTGCTTTGACTTACAAATGTCTTTCTTTGTTGCCTTGTTGTAATTAATCAGTTTTAAATGTCCGACATCCTGTTCATCTTCTTTGTACCAAGACAAGACAACAAACAAAAGGTCAAACATCGTTAAGACAATGATACCTCCGTTGCTTTTCAGATGTTCTAATCAAGCAGAACTTGCTGGGATTCAGAAGGGAGGTTGAGCGACAGTTTAGGGCAGCGTGGCACCAAACCTGCAACCTGCTGAAACCAAGTTGCCTTCCACTTCCTCCCATAACATCTCACTCTGTCAGTTTCCGTCCGCAGCCTCAGCCAGGCCCTCATGTATCAGCTATTCTCTTCTTGACATGGCCAATTCATTGAAGAGATTTGAAGATGTTGTGTTTTTATAATGCCTTTGGATGCGTTATAATGCGTTGTCACCCTTCATTTTAAGGGCCATGTTAATACATAGGAAACGCAGTTAGAGATATTCAAGCTTGGTATACAAGCATCCAGGTGCCCTAATCTGCTGTGAGACTCAATGGAAGAGTATAAAGTTCATACCTTCCTGATCACATGAATAGTATATGTGACATTGCACCTACCAGTTCGTATTTTTCCTAATGTACTTGGTTATATTTTGCATTGTGATGATGCAGCTTGCTAAAGCTGAAAGCTGTCAGGTCTGTGACTAGATCCTGCAAAATGACCGATGAAAGGGGTTTTCTGTATGTGGCAGAAACATTCAGAAAAGCATGGGGTAGTTTTGCAGAACAGAGTTTATTAACTTCCTTTAAATTACGTTTTAATGATGTGCACAGCACATACACCACAATATTTAATGGGAGCTGTATAAAACTACAGACACATTCTGGTAAATGGGAAACGCATAACATGACCTCAGGGATTCATTCCATCGTTATACTTTGTACGTTACATTGTTTCACATGAATGCAGAAACAGCCAGGAGAGTAAATTTCGACTTAAGGTATAACCAGTCCTACTTTAAATTTTAGGTTACGTGATTAATCACTTTAACATATTATTGTTTTGTCATGAATAAACAGCATTTTAAAAAATCAGACCCACAAGTAATTTCAATTGCTCACATTACAGGAGATACCGAGTTTTGGTGAATATTATGTTTGTGTTACAAAATAACATAATTTTTTGCTCCTAACAGAGGATTAATCTTTTGTTTCGGCTATTTGGGATCCCGGGTCCTGGTGTAAATCTGAGTTTATGCATCCAGGTGAGGGAAGGACATAACTTACAATACAAAAAGAGGCACAGGACGACAGTTAATAATTACCAAGGAAAAGGCTTTACAGGGATATGTAAGTGGCTTTGTAGTTGTGCTCAAAGATTAGGCAGAAAGGGTGGGGCCATGACACCTGGCACCTTGGCTGGCTACCCTACACTCTGAGCACAGATTTGTACACCTGAATACTGGTAAGGTAAGGAATGTTATATCAGAGCTCAGAAATTGCAAATTAGCATGCAGACGTGTCCTGGCTTTCTCGAGGGAAACCTGTGTCATCTTCTTTTGTCCTGGAAAACTTGTGTCTTAAGTTAACCTTTGTTTTCCAAATTGCTCAGCCTCATTCTTTAATATAGTCTGTCTCTGTTCCATCAGTTAACATGAGATATATTTACAAAATGTATAAAGGAAAATATAGGGTTACTGGCTGGCCATATAGTGGAGTCTCTCACAGCTGTCTGCAGATATTTTCACCATGATTCCCCATACTAAAAGTAAATCACAGGGTAAAGATAGCACAAACGTGACAAGGCTGAACTCGGACCCCATGGCTGTCCGGTTTTCTGCATATAGAAAGGCAGAGGCGTAAGATCAGCCACTAGGAAGAACAGAACGCAAACCAGCAGGTGGCTGAAGCAGCCAGAGCGGCCTCCCTGAAATATTTTGCACGTTGGCTGGTGATAATCAATTACCTGAGGTAGAAAAAGACAGTCAGTCAGGGCGTGGAAAATGGAAACGGCAGGGCGCGCCTTCCAGTGAAGCACTGTACTGTGCTGAGATGGGCAGTCTGCAAGGCTAGCATCAATGACAGCTAAACACAATTTTCTATTTGCTATTTCTCCTAGCTATACATAAGAATAACCACACTGAGCCTTTGCTCAGTTTTTGCAGCCTAGTAAGGTAAAAAAAAAAACAAAAAAAACAATTTCTATTCTTCACAGTAACTTACACTTTCTGCAAGAAGATGAGTTTTCAAAAGTGAACACGAGAGAACAATACCGAACGGCAAAAGTCAGGCAGAGTTTGCACTTCAACTTCAGAATGCTTAGTTTCTGTAATGTTAGGAACATCCCCCTCTCTGTCTAGGACCTTATACATCTGACAAAGATTGACTGCAGAGAAGTTCAAAGTTCGAGCCCTGTCAGAGCTAAAAACAGATTTGAGGGTTAGACTTCGACACCGCACTTTCTGTCACCAGAAGTAAGCCGATACGGTTTCAATTAGATACCAACACGCACAAAGGCGGTCAGACATTCTACAGTTGCTTCGGCTTGCAACGCTACTTCACACTTGTATATATGGTGCAGACTGATCAACAAATTACAGTAGACAAGTAAGATAAATTTCTTTCGGAAAAAAATAGAAAAAAAACTACAATTAGGGCTTCTGCGGTTCTAACTAGCTAATTCAGTCATACGCTTCTTCCCTTACAACATATTCGATGTTATTTGAAAAATTCTTCCAAGGAATATACAGCGCTACCTTACAGCGCTACCTTGGAATTTAAAAGCATATTATATAACTGAAATTTCCAAAAGCCAAAATTGCTGAATAAAAACTGGGGCATGTTGTCCAAACATGAAAGGCTAATATTTATAAACAGTGCAAAACTAATTTAACAATATAGGAATTTCACTTTTCCAAGCACTTTATAGCAGCACATGTATCGATATGTTAAAAAGACAACATTAGTTAAATAGTGTTTTTTTTACGTTTGCCGCTCTTCTGGCTGACCAGTTTCCATGAAATATTAAATTATCCATAATTATAAATATACGTCTTCCACAAAATATACATACTTAAATAATTCATTTAAATATGACGCGCCTAATATTGCATAAAATTCAACATGAAAGTGCATTGTTTTGAGTCCCTTATTCTTTCTCCACTCAGTGAGGTAAAGTGACAACTGACTCATATTCTTGGCAAAAAGTGGGTTACTGTCATTGCCGGAGAAACTCTGTTTCCTTTTCTCGTCTTGCCGCTTTTGCTCAGTCCTATGTACATTCCTGGGTACGCCATCGATTCGTAGGCATTGTAATTATTTGGCAGAAGCTTTTCTTTAAACTTGCACTCGTCGTTGAAATGGCTCTGAAAAGGAAGGCACAAGAAATACACGATCATTTTAAAATCATACTGTTTGAAGTTCGGCCTGTTCTTTGTATTGCAGTTCATATCCTGCCAAGATAGAGCAAATTCAGGCTGTATTAACAACACCGCACACAGCAGTTTAGATGCTGTTTGGCACGTAAGAGTTGAAAAGTGGATTCCCCCCTCATTGCTATATACCTAACTATTGATATCGGGTGTCTTCCTGCGAGATTTTTAGTGCGGCGGGGGGCGCCGGGGTAGTCATTCGGTTCACGGTGGATTTAATAAACGTGGAATCACCCACCCAATATATGATACAAATTTGTCATCATTTTTTATCATTTAAGTAACAATGGGAACCACACCAAAATGTGAGGGAGCCCACTTTGTGATACGGCAAATAATATTGTGGGTGGTCTTTCTTAGACCGTCCAGCTTTACGTTTAGGAGAGTTCGGGCATCTGGTACCCGGCAATGGCAGGAATGGTATGTGCGATTCCTGCATGATCTACTGCGCTCCTCACTTATCCGGCACATTGCAAACACGCCGCGACTGTCCTCAACAATGTGGCGCGGAGAGGCGGGTCGGAGACACGGTGTTGCTTTGCTACAGGCGGATATGTCATCGGTCCCTGATAAGAGCATCTGTACTGCTGGAAATCACCCGTGAATCAGGTCCTGCACTTACGGATCCGTACAGCCTCCCCTTGCCGCTCATGGCCACGAATAGCCCACTCCGCACGCCGAACAGTGTCACAACGCCTCTTTCCACTGGGGATATTTCGAGAAGACCTGAAATGAACAACAAAGAAAATAAATGGCCATGTTTATTTCTAATCTTCTTCTGAATCGGGCAGATGTTGTTTCCGCACTTGCTTAAGATATAGTTTTGTGTAGCCTGATTGATTAATGTATTTGGGAACTTCCGGAAAGTGTTATTTTCAAGGCACTTGACCGTAGTCGGCAGGGGAAATTGCACTTTCCGCCATGGATTGGCGTCATTTTCCCTGAGGCATACCGCTAACCTTGATATGTTTGGCCAACAGTGCGAGTAAGGGATAGCATGACAATGGTAGCAGTGGGATGTCCATTCAAGTTGCCTCAAACTTGCTTTCATGCATCCCGTTCGAGCTTTTTTTTTTATATAAAAAAAATAAAAGGTCTGTATTTTTATTTCGATTAACCAAATAGTGACGTTCTGTGACTAATAGCAGCACAACCCAATTAAGCAACCGTAACTTATCGGATGCAGTCATAAGTAGACGTGTTTAGCTAAAACACCCAAATGTTAAAACAATATGTTAAGTATACTTCATACGTGATAATCGCCAAACAGTCTTCAGCTATTGAATAAGCCCTTCTGGTGTCTTTGAGTGACATACGCATTTTTCAAATCTGCTTAAAAAGTCCCGTTGGACTACATGACTTGAGTGTATTATTCTTTATGTCTGTCAATGTCATTCAAGATATCTTCGCCTGGAAAGTGCATCAAGAAGCTATGTGAGACCAAGTGGCTTAACCTCCACAGCAGATGCTATTGTCTCCTTCCGAACACTTAGGGTTCACTAAGGAATCGACGAGAAGTTTCCAGTTCTAAAATCTATTGCTTTAGGCTACTAAAAAAACAAATATGTAACCACAAACAGCACATTCTTGAATTACACCAATACATACAATAATTTCACGGAATGAGTGAATCAGTCAGGGCCCTCTTATTCCAGAGCCGCCAGATGCTTAACACCTGAAAACCTGATTTTTTTGACAGTAGAAAATATTGCTCGAAGCATTTTTTTAGTCTTGAAAGAAGTCGTGCAATTTGTGCAAGCAAACGCATGATTAGAACTTAATGTTCAAGGCGGCACACAAGTTCTTTAAAGTTACATGCAGTGTCCTGCAGTTGAATCGCTTCTTCTTGAATCACTGAAAAGTAGCGACATATATACCAAAATTCCATTTTTTTATTCACCTGAACTACCTGTTATATTGCGGAATTATGGATCCCCACAATATTCTTCATTGCGTTGTAATAGCTGATGTGTCAGTGTATGCTGATTACATCGCAATGCATATCGTTTTACTTATATACCACGATTCATTAAATACCACTCTCTGTTCATGAACTTACATACATAATTCAGGAGTATACACTGTCAATACTATACGGAGACTTGTGGGCCTGCCGCAATTCGTGAATCGCGTTTAAGAGACTCAAATATGAATGAAATGACAGTTGTTTCACAAAGCGTACCAATCGCACTTAACGCAGAAGTAAACATTATTTTTTTCCCACCCAATGAAGTAAAATGATATTAAAACTTACTGTATCGATTCTCGTTATGTACTCCAGTTATCTTCCCGTCTGGTAAGACCTGGATATGGAATCCAATGCCTACGTTACAGTAAAGACGTCGTAGCCGTTTGATGCCAATGAGATAGTCACTGTCCCGGCTGATCTCTCTTTTTTCCCCGGGGATCCGAGCCATGGAGCGCGAGTAGAGAGTCTCCCAGTGTCGCTCTAGGGTGCCATTCTGCCTACCAGAAAAGGAAGCACAGCGCACGAAGCTAGACACCAGTCCAAAGACCAATATTGGCAACAAGGCGGATTGAACGGTCATCCTGATCAAAATGGGCACACGTGTTTCGAAGGAGTCAAATGAACTAAAAATACCTCCTTCTGCGTACGCCGTATTCTTAGGTCGATGACAAAAAAAAACAAGAATGAAGGGGAAATGCAAACGCTCACTTCAAGTCGAAGCTGCGACTTCCCCGTTGACGCTGCATGGACTAGTTTATATATGATTTTCGCTTCCCAGGAAGTTTATTCTGACTTGATCTCAAGTAGGAGAAGTTGAGAACTGTTGTTCGCCTATACTAGCACGGCACAGCCATGCCGCCTTTCGCTCACGGACGATATTTATATCTGCCTTGAAATTACATCATACGCCGCCTACTGCAGCATGGGGCAGCCCTCAAAGCACTTCAACACAATCATCGCCCACGGATGTCAAAACACGCGAAAAGACGCGCTTCTTTAAAGTGCACTGGCAAGAAAGTGGTGCGTCTGTGACTAGGCGCTTACTTTCTTACAGTAATTTCAGTTACTAAATAAAGCAAAATGCTAAATGTTAAACTGAAATGTGAAAATAATGCCCTCGCCTGGCAATATCACTTGTGACTCGGAATTTAGACTCTTCAGTGTCCGTGGCTTAAGCAGGGGTATTCCTTATCAGACAAAAATAAAATAATTTATGTACGGGAGGATGTAAAATAGGAAATCGCGAAGTCAATAGACTACAATGTCGTACAGGAGACAGTTCTATAAATGAAACAATACCAGGAAATAGCAAACGCAATACTAAGTATTGTAAAACTCTACCTTTAGACTATTTTGAGGGAAAATGACTCCGCTAGAATCATGATAAGTGCTTGAATTTCTGCATCATGGCCAAAGATTCGTATGGAGAATTATCCGATAACGTATGGCTTCAAGTCCGTGCCCTGCAAACAACTCAAAATAGCATATATATATATATATATATATATATATATATATATATATATAGCTACGCCATTGAAATGGCAAGGGAGATGGATGAAATGCATTATTTATAATAATTGAATAAACTGAAATTTATTTCCTGAAGATTAAAGTCATCAAAAGTTGTTGTGTGACGCTCAAAACTAATAGGTCTAACCGTTCCTCCGCCTTAAAACATACAAATGGTCTGAGACATCTTTGGTCTCATATTGTCAGTTCATTTCATTGTCGCTGCTTGAATGCGAATTTTATTTAATCTACAAGACAAAATGGCACACAGGTGAAACTGTTCATCGCTTTGCATAAAATTTTGCAGGTTATTATATAAGAATTAGTCATTTAGCTTTCCCTGCTTCCCGCAGCCCCCAACCTGCCTCAGTTGCGATACTTCAATAATGTAGGTTAAATTGCAGAGGTAAACTGTAGGGAAATGGATTCATTCCTCTGTCATTATAAGGAAAAATGCACATGGAGTACAAATAATTATTACGTTTGTAAGAATGTCAGCTTATTCATAACTATGGAGTTAAATAAAGGGGAAGCTTAGGCGGTGGACAACAGGATTCGCTTGGCGACGTTTTCTCACGTTCACGTTTGGGTGATTCCTAACATAAAGAGAGCTTTCCCTTTTTTTCTGTGCAGCAAATAAGATGGTGGAATGCAGTCAGATTATGGACCAGTTCTCGGATTGCTAAACCTGTCGCTGGGCGACCCCGAACATCCTTAAGGTCCACTGGTTCACTAAATGTTGCCCGCTGACAAGGCATACGCAGACGAGACGCGTCGTTTCCAGTCGGTTCATTTGATGTTCGTGTCCCATTTGGAAATGTCGGCACATACTCAGTCTTAAAAGGTATCCCAGATCAAAACTGCCATTAAAAAGCTCAGTGTACTGCAATGACTGATGCATAACAGAAACAAAAGCAGCAAATATTCAGTCTAAGAATGATCCCAGAAAGTTAAGATGCTTGAGATTGCGTCCAATGGCAAATGTGCGTTAATCGCTCTACTCTTACGTCGTTTTGTTTTGTTGTAAATAATACTCCCAAAATGTAGTTTTGTTTGTCTATAGTTGTGACGAATTATTGAGAATATGTCTATTTTACTTTCTACCCAAGCATTTAATCTCAACCAAAAATTGTGTTATAATGTTTTAAAGCGTAAATTTTGAATGCATTATCCTCTAAATGAATATACAACTGGAATATCCATTATGAAAACAAGCTGTTTAGAAAATCAGTGAAAGTATAGCAATGTGCAACATCAAATAACAACAAGGCACTGAGTAAGTTGTATGAAGTTTGTCTTTAAGAATTAATTGTTATGACACTTCATATTAAAACTATGGATATTCAAGTCTAGTTAAAGAAGCAACAGGTCTACAGCTAAATTTACTATTTTTATTTACTAGTTTTTCCATTTTATAGACTATGTTGGTGACCCATATGATTTATAATGTATTATATCGTGCAATTAACGACGTCGGTCGGAAGCCTTTGTGGTTTCATAAGAAAAAATAACTACGTATATACGACACATATATGGAAGGAACACTACAAATAGGACATATTATTATTATTGTTTTACATTTTGCCCTGTAACATGTCATTTTGTGTTCTTTGTTCGCCATTGAGCCGCTCTCCATGGTCCTGTAATTTTACTAGTATTTTACTAAGCTTTAACCCAAATTCTTACTTCGAAAGACAAAAATGTGTAAATTTAGTTACTTTTCACTGATGATTTTAAGTAATCTAGCAGGGACCAAATGGAATGTTACATATTTGTTACAATTTCAGTAGGCTGCTATCTTAATTTAAAAAAAAAAAACACATTATCGACCCATCTTTTTAAAGCAACACTGAAACGCAATATTTTTCAACAGAATTTTCCTTCCCGTTTATGTTACACGGTGCATGGGCAAGGATTCAAGATTTTCGAAGCCTGTAACTACAATCTTGCAGATGAGTGCACTGTGACTTGAATGCGATCAGTTAATATAGGACGTCATTCTTTTGTACTTTATCAGGTGAATGAATCGGTGTATCTTACTATTTCGGTGAATTTTAGCGCATCTGGTAACATGTCCATCAATTGACAGAGGGATGAGACCCGTCAGCATTGTCTCGCCTCGTTCCCTTGAGTACCCGCAAATCGACAAGTGGCCGTGATGTCTCCGCCTCCTCATCCGACACCCCTCTGCAGTACATCAGCAGGTGTAGTAACTAAACTTTAATTGCTTTCTCGAGTTTAACTCCTCCGGTTCCATCAGATACGTTTTTGGATATGGTTTTCATGCGTCTAAATGTTGTACGGGGATATATCCTACTAACAAAATATTCGCGCAAATATGCATTGAATAACTATTACGTGTTCTGCTTTTGGCTGTAATCTGCCATATGAAGTGTTGCCCCGTATGTCCGGTGATAAACGTAGTATAGGACCGCCAATGTTGCCCTCTATTGGATATTCCCATCAATTGCAATCATTTCACCACGCTGGGCGAGAGGAAATCTTAGCAAATGAAAACGAATTCAAGTGAAATTTCCTTGGTTTTCATTTAGATTAAATCCAAGCGTTTTAACACATGAACAGCATTGTTAGTTATGTATTTTCCCACTTTTATATGAAATATGTGAAAAGTTGATTACTTTAGTACAGATTAAAAAAAACTGACTATCGGTTATTTTATTTGTAAGCACAGATGGACGCACACGCACACATATGAGTCATACCTTTTTACATGACCTTGTTTACTTGTACAGCTGAAATCGAAAATTTAGCGATTCAAAAATATGCGTAAATCATTTATAATGCATCATCAATATTGCAGTAGTATTTTATGTAGAAACAAGGAATACTGATATTTAGTGCCGATAAATAAAAGTAAAAACGATTACTCCTATAGTTTGAAATGAACATGTGTATAATTGCAGTGTTCATAAGAGACTGTCAAATGTATAAAAGCATCCACGTGTAGGTCAGCAGGACATAAAAAACCCTGCGAAAATGTATGACGTAATGACTTACCCTTACAGAACGAAGCCATGCCTGGAGTGTGTTACTTGTTGTGTACTTAAGGGCATAGTATTCCGAATTAACGATGAGTGCACTTAGAATATGTCTGACATGACAGGAATATTCTTGAGAAATCCCACTTTTTATAACTGTAATCCTTTTGATTACAGGCCAACATTTAATGCCAGCTATCAAGTAACACTGAAGTCATGACTGAATGAAAACGTTTTAAATGGCAACGTTAAAGAATCATCGAGAAACACCTCTGCAAGTATTCTAACAGTAAATTGATGTAAATTTAGCATTTTGATTAATAGTTGGTGTTTTTAATATTTTTAGTATTATGGCCAAGGAAAGACACTGTTATGATCTGTATCATGTCATAAGTTAAGAATCAGTCACAATGACCTTTATTTCAAAATAGAATGTTGTGTGAAAGTGTCCCTTTCTGCTTCACTTGTTGGTTTACATGTATAGATTAACTAGCATTGAAAAGGAAATTGTGTCTTTGTAGAAAAGTATGACAAACACAAGCTCTGAATCTGAGAAGAGACATGGCAGAGCAGAGCAAACAAAGCAGTCCCAGGTTTTGTACAGGAGGAATTCTTGACTATACCAATTAGGCATGAATGGGTTCTTGCCCCTGATGGCAGGGAGACTTCATGGAGAGAGCCTGAATAGCTGTGCTTTTAATTGGGACATCATTCATTAATGTCCACATGCTAGGCTTGAGGTCTTGTCTTGGCACCTGATAACAAGATGGCCATTAGACTTAACGCATGAATGGTTTTATATGTTACAGCTACATCCAACTCAAATTTCCTTCTCACATTCTCCATTTCTCTCACACAGGACCTACTCAATGTTTATCGTTTTATTACTATTAAATTGTGTAGCTCACCGTCCAAAGACAGTCATTACATAAATTGAATCTGGCTTGTGGGAGCTATAGTTATTCAGTTTGCCATTACTGAATCTCAAAAGTATTAGTTTAGTTTTTGGTGGAAGACAATAGATGTTCTTTACACGTGCTGAAAAAAAATGGAAGAGGCGTGAACCTTCATGTAGCACTTCTGCTATTCATCCTATAATAATATGCAAGTCATTACACCACTGCGCTCTCTATCGCTAAAGCACATGGCCTTTGCCTTTTTTGCCCCTAGGGTGCAGTGTGTGCAAATTAACACGACAGGTGAATATGACTCATAAAGGTTTGTAGTTGAATAGCGTTCTTCTCTCCACTTTTGGTGAGTAACACCATGCTTTATAGCCAAAGAAATAGGGTTTAAACTATGGTGCCATGGTAGCTTTGCATCTGTGATAGAAGGGAATGTTCTTAAGTGCTCTAATGAGCATCTCTGACCTCCTTGACATCGCTGGCCACATGTTATTGTGCTAGGGTCGGCACAAATTGCTTGATCCAGACCCGGAAACCTAACCCCATAGCCACTGAACTAATAGAGCGGCTGTGTAAATATAGATATCCAGGGTGAGCATTGTTTTGACTCGACTCTCATTCGCCTGTTCTAAGAAGACGATTTTCTGGATTTTATATCAATAACTTTAAATCCTTTGTCAAAACACGTCCAATGGGTAAGAAAAAAATAATATATAATACATATTATTGTATTACTTAGTATTTCATAGTACTTATATTTGCATTTAAATATTTGGATATATGCAGCTGACTGCTGCATCGGAAAAGAAATCGTAATATAAAATACTAACTCTTTCACTTCTTTAAAGTGTTATATATTCCCGTGTGTTAGAAGTGCTCGAATTTCACAGTAAGTTGTACTAAAAGTGAAGAGTGAAGCATTACGGTTCCCTTGACATGTTTTACACAGTCGTCTCCCTTGTTTTTGAAGATGGTACCTGTTTTATGAGCAAAAGAATGCCTCGGACAACATAGCATCCAGTAACTCCCCAGAGAGCCGGCTATTGTTATAGCCCGGAAGCTTTCAACCCTTCAGAGTATAGGATAACATTTTTTTTCCATAGACATCAGAGCAGTCTTTGCGCTTCCTGAGACCATTTTACCCATTAGAAACTGTGCAGATGTCACTTGTCATTGCTAACACAAGGTTAATATGGAACGAGTAAGGCTGGGTTTTGTACTGTTGAGTGAATAATTAGACGGTTTTCAAAGTTCAAAGCCGTTACTGTTAATTGTGTTTGTCGGTTAGAAATGAAATTCACGACATTATTTATTTTTTTTCATTTAAAACTACTTTGTGCTAATTGTGTGTTGAAGGCAATTCTAATTGGTAAAGGCAACCATATAAATAATATTCTGTTAAAGTCTCTAGAGAAATGTTTTATACGGATAATAAACGAAGTCCAGGAGGAACTTGTGCTTCTGAGGACGTGTAGTTTAAGACAACGGAGGCGAGCCAATTATATAAACAAAACAAGTTAATTAAAATTAAGAAAATGCGAAAATGGTACGTTTTGTATCATTTATTGTTGACGTTTTCTAATAATTTAGATGTTTTAATATAGCTGAAAGGAATGGTTTACTGTAAATTTTGAACATCACGTTTATCCGTAGTAATTCTGTTGTAATGATTATTTTCTGGTAGTACAGTTTAATTTTAATAGTATTCATACATAAATATTCCTGTCATTACGTGCATTTTTTCAGATAAGCAATGACATTTAATTTGGTGTAACACAATATGTTTTCCCTTCCACACTCCAACTCCCTGTGGATACACAGAAATGCCTATTCTATTGGGACACTGATACACAGACATCAATTTTTTTTTATATTAAAACATCAGTGGAAACCAAAAGAACTGCATGTCATCAATAATTTAAAACCTAAAGACAACAATAAATATGCATAACTTTAGTAAATATACAACGTGACCTTTCGCAGTTCAAGGACAGTAGACTATCACATAATAAATACATTTGTACCTCATATTTTCCCATGTTTTTTCCTTTTTAAACTTGTGTTAGAAAGAAAAAGTGCTTTACTGTATGCTATCTTCATGGGTGTATTTTTAACTGTAATATGACACAGCCTAAGCACATGTGTGAACTCCATGTCAAACAACAGATTTGTACATTAGACGTATCTGAAGCGAAAATGACATAGAAAACTATGATACACATATATACATCGATATTTACTATTAAAAGTAGAGCAAGGATTCTGAAAACGACTGATAGGCTTCTCATGGTAAAAATGCCTACATGGCAAATCCAAAACCTTTTTACATAATTTTGAATATTTATGGTCGTGGAGTCATAAGCATGTCCCACTGCAAGTGTCACACATTCTCTGGTGCTCTCTGTTGTCCTTTCTTTGGCTCAATTGGTTTTTCTTGTTGCCAAGCACTTCTTGGTGAGCTACTGGAGGACAATATTACCCATGATGCCTGTTTTCAGTCCTCTGTCTCCTTGGCCTTGCCAGCGGCGAACCTGTGCCTACGACGCCTACGCTCTGCCCTCCCGGCAGGCCTTAGAAGGTTCTCTCTGTATTTCTGGCTCGTGTGGAAAAGGTGCACCATCTCATGGTCCTTGTTTCCCAGTACCCTTGGTAGAAAAAGAGAAGCTTTTTCCGTCCGCCGGGTCTTGAAGCCTCTACGCGGCCGACCTTTTCCATTGATTGACACATACCATAGTCTTTCTGCACTGGCCCGCTGTTTGCCGGCACTAGCTGAAGGCGGAGATGTCCGATAGTATCTGGAGGCATAGGTATTGTATCCCAGCTCATGGATCCGTTCCACAAATTCACATTCCTGGTTGAACACTTCCTATAGCAAAATAAAGTAGTTTTTGTCAGCAAAAACAATCGATAAAAATATCAGAACACCAAAGATCTTCTCAATGATTCTTATCTGCTATATTTAGCTATTCTTTTACATATTCCCACACCACATAGCCTGGATCAACAAAGCACAACAACTGTCAGACAAGCAGAATGAATGGAAATGAAGTTAAATGACCTAGTGTGAATAGCAATTATGAATGTGCAGTCAAAGCCTTGAATATAGCATATGTAGCTTTAGAGTGGCTAAGTGGGCAGAACATTTGCTTCACGAGTCTCTCTGCTTCATGTGTGTAGAGTTTGCATGGTCTTCACATGTTCCAGTCCTCTTTTAAATTCCAAACACATGCATTTTCACTAACTGGCACCTCCTGATCGCCCATGCCGTTAGACTGTAATAGCATGAGCTTATGTGTGCTGCAATAGATTAGCGTCCCATTCAGGAGGTTCCCCAGCCCTGCACCCTTTGCGGCCAGGGATAGGTTCCAGGCCCTCCCATGATTCTGCCCAAGATAAATGATTGGAAGTTGGGTGCATGGATCACTTGCTTTTGGAAGCATCAAAATACGACTGACAATTCCTGCTGTCAGCAAACGATTTGAACTGAAAACTGGGATAAACGATCCTTAGTGTATAGTTGTAGAATTAGTAATAACCCAAAAACACCAGTTAAAGATTGCTTTACTTTAACTGGCCCTTTTCCCAGAAAACCATATTCCTCCTTAATCCAGTCAAAAACCAATTGTGAGGTCATTTACAATGAATTGTTACCTTCTTGTGAATATATTATATTATCAATAATCTTAACTGTAATGACATGTTCTTTTTATATGTTTCAATAAATTGAGAACTGTTTGTGTAACTGTAGGTCTAAGTTTCATTGTCAGAAGACAAAACACACTAAAGCATGAAATGAGTAAAATAACTTAAATAATAATAATAATACGAAAACAATGCACGTGAAATGGAAAAACAAATCTAGTTCCCCCCCCCCGCCCCCAAACATATGCGGACCTGGTGTCAGAGATACTACTTAAAACTTACCGAAGCATAAAGGCGTCCTTTCTTGTTCATGGCCAGATATCTCCCCGAAAATAGACCCTTTATTGCCACCACACCGACGTCAACTGCTGTGATCTCCAAGATACCTTATAGAAAAAATTCAAAATATCGCGTTAATATATTTCCCGTGAGAACAATCTTCACAGAGGTCACAGAGAATATCGGCAATTACAACAAACACCATAATGAAAATCGCAGTTACTCAGTTCTGACAGAACTGCCCTGACTCTCAGTGACTGCGGTTGAAGTGTTTATTGGTCACGCGCAATAATGATGGTATTTTCACCGGAAGTCGATGGGGGCGGATTCTGACCCCTATATACCTATAATCCTATAACAACAGTCACCCACCTAGAACTGAAATATCCATACCCATAAAAACGCGCCTTGTTGCTTGAATGAGTGGTAGTGGTGGTGGTGGTGGTGGTGGGGGGGGGGGTTAAGGAATAAGGAAGGGATCGTTTACAGTGTCATAGGAAAGTCGGCATTTATTTGTCAATTTAAAAGTAAACTGGGTTATATTTTGATAAAGGTGACAGATTTTTTATGTTACTAAAATTTCTGCTAGACAGAACAAGAATTTACCTGGTTCTGTACAAAATAAGATAGCGTTCATAAATTTCGGGCAGTAATTTTTTGTAAATTTTTTATTTTATTCATTTTGACCAGTTTAATACCAAATAATTATTAATTCAATATATTTTTGCCGTTATTTATCAAAAGAAAAATCATTTAATCAAAAAAGTAAATGGACCACAGGAAATTATCAAGCCGTCTTCTTGGAGGTAAATAACTGCAGCAGCAACTCATCTAGAAAAAAATCGTACAAATATCACGTTTCTGAATGTAACCGGTTTAATCTACCTAAGAATACCACATACGCAGAAGAAAACTGAATTGAAACAGTTTTATGCTTTGGTTGGTCAGCTTTCTGCAACCGGATAGGAGATCTTGAAAAGTAGACTAACGCGTTAATAAACTAGAAAATGTGCCAGTTAATAACTGTAAATATTGAACTACGTGAAATGACATTTATAAGAAATAAACGTTTCGTCATGTCTTCAATATGATATGTGTCATTGCGTGAGGAAGTGACGGAAGAAAATCTCCGCTGAGAAGATATAGTTTTAACAATTACAGTATCATTCGCAGATCACCATATAATATATATCTGTTTGGATTTTCTGTTACTTTCACAGCAAACCCGCAAGCTTTTCCATCTTTGCGGTTTTATTTAACATAACGTGTCTTGGTTTCTTTCATTAATATTTTGTTTCAGTAATTAGTAACAAACGAACTTCTCACCAGTTTTTATCGGAGGCAGGTAAAAATTCCAAAACAGTATTTCATTTTATCGTTCTGGGGCTGCGAGGTGGATTAAAATGGCATTTTGCTGCCCACTGTAATGAAATAGTAGGAATACTCATTTATAATTTAGAGATATTATATCAATACAATCTATTATATCGATGATTAATAAATCCGGCAACAAAGTTGCTATTTTCGTAAGTCTGGAAAATTCTTCTTTTATCAATAAATAAGCAAGCAAGTAAGTAAGTAAATAAATAAATAAATACATAAAACGAAATAGGTACATAATACATTAGCAATGCGACAGCTACGTAGGAGAATGCTGTCTTATGACATTAGCGACATCACGAAATTATAGTAACTTGGAAACTATACTATTCTCAGTAAAACGAACCACAACAGCAACAACGTTACTAGTGAAATCTACTTACTAAACGGATTGTTTTCTTCTAGAGATCCGTCTATCTTCCCATTGGGGTGTATTTGCAAATGATACTTTGTTGCACAGTACAGCTTTCTGTGTCTCGGTGCTCCACCGAGGTGCTCGTAGACTCCACCGCGTCCCCCAGCATCTCTCCGCTGCCTTGGGTCACACTCCTGCCTTTTGGCACAAGGCGCCCTGGATGTCCTAGTTAGCCTCGAAGACAATTCCTGATTACTGGGATCCAAGAAACTCAGTAACAACAAGACCAGAATTATAACCATTGTGGCATGGCCGAAAATCTTAGTCTTTGTGCAAGAAAACAGAAAACTGACACAAGGGGTCCCATTAAAAAGTCTTATTGCCTCTGGCTCGGCAAAAAAACATAATGATCCAGCTTACGAAACAGTGCCAGTTTTATCTGCTCGGATCTCTTCCCTTTATTTGTAGCGATCTTGTAAACCGGCGATCATCGATTAGGGCCAGCGAAGTGAAACAAACGAGGATTAGTCGTGCTGTCGTTCTTGGGTCCCATTTGCTCTCCAAGTAGTCGGCATGCTGGAAAAAGCCAGTGAATTTCACAAGGAGGCTATCGTGAGATTTCGTTGATGCTCAGAAATAAAAGAACCTTCCAGCAACAATGGGCTGAACTCCGACCAATTGATACAAAGGAGAAGGGAGGCAAGGTATCAGTCTTGTGTGAACTATGAGAGTGCAGCACAGATAAAATTACACAGCACTACACACAGTGGCTTATTGCGGAAAACCGCATCACAAAGAGCGAGCCTTCTGAGGGCACAGTTTCTTCTGCGCTCCGCTTTTGAAAGACCCAAAAGGCCAATTATACATTGGAAAATTATACACTGTGCGCTTCGCCATGGACATTGCCCTGGTCTGTCACAATCAATGCTTAGGCACAACGTGCCAACTAACGCTACACAATTATAAAATGAAGCGATTTGCATATGTGTCTCTTAAAGATGCACATACAAAACATGGAGTATACCGTTTTTGCGGCTCATTCATAATATATTACACATGTTTTATTATTCTTAAAGCATTAATATGAATAATAACAAAGAAGGCCGATCCTTAAGTTAAAAATAAGAGCGTGATTCCAGCACACGTTTGTTCACTGTAGCTAGAAAATAATATTCCAAAATATTTTTTTTCCATACCAATGCGATCACAACGTCGTATACTTTAAATTAATATCGCGCAATGAGTTTAAGCAGGACAATGTACACGCTAAATGTAACCACCACTATTCTTTATTTAGAGACGTTGAATTGATACGCTAAGACATCCATAAGCCCAGACGTATTTTAAGAAGTGCACTGCCTTATCTATAAACAGAAATGACATAATCGCCTTTACAACTCAATTTCAAACACACTTAATATAAAGAACGACCAGTGCAAAGTAAAGATCGATTCATCTGACAAGTCTTTCATAACTTGCTGTAACATGATACTTCCTCTTAGTCGGCTTCATTAAAATAAAGAAATTTTACATCCAGTACGATAGAGTTTCTTAGACGTTAAAAGGGAAGGGGGAAACGAGAAAAACGATTTTAACAAGCTACAAAGTACCCAAAGAAAAACCATTCATTTTCCTTAACTTTTTATCCAATGGTATGTTTCTAAAACCATAGCCTTTCGGGTACATCCTCGAAAGCTGCATCAGAAAAGTATCCGAGAACTGTATTCCACCGTATTGCCGACATGCAGAATGAAGGCAGCTGCGAATGAGTCTCAACGATTTTATGCATATAATGCCAAAACCAGAGTTATATTATCCCAAGAGCTCATCGCCATTAAAATGAACATGTTAACATAGCCTACGTTTTCTTCTGTCCAGTGTATCGGCCTTTGCTCGTGTAATCCTACAGTAAGTCCACACACGATGCCCTGTGGCTCCTCTCTGTG
The DNA here is from genome assembly GCA_026776945.1 of Isichthys henryi. Taxonomy (NCBI): domain Eukaryota; kingdom Metazoa; phylum Chordata; class Actinopteri; order Osteoglossiformes; family Mormyridae; genus Isichthys; species Isichthys henryi. Next base: position 37,796 of record JAODJX010002236.1, read on the forward strand.
CAGAATAAGATAATGCATACTGCAGCAGACTATCCCTTTCTTAATATTAAAGCCCTGGGTATGTTGCAGCACGTGGGCGGAAGACTAACACGCAAACGACTATTGCTTAAATTGCTTCCATCTTGGTCGCATTATGGTTACCATTTTCATAATTAGCACCATCATCTACAAATCTTATGCCCTCTGGCTTTATACCAGTGATTAAGCTACAATGCTTCTGAGAAACGCGCAGTGCATTTGTCTCCTCTTGCAGTTTATCAAGCATCTCTCTTATGTCATAGTTCACTAGAGTAAAGAAAAGGTGGCAGTGCCACTTGGGTATTACCCCTCACTGGCCTTTGGCGAATGAGACAACAACACAGTTAAACTTCATCCAAGTGATGTATATCATAGGCTTTCTGGCGACCGATTCTGAAGGAGTTCTTTTAATGTGGTTTGATTCTGACAGAGGGTGGGACTTTTGATGTGGTCTTCTGTTTCTTTCTGGAAGTATTTTAATTATGGTCTAAAGCCGCCCACAACGCTTCACAGTAATAATCAGAGAGCAGTCTGATTTCGTCCGGCCCTGGAGAGCAGAATGGCTGTCACCCTCGTAAATCCCGTCTGTCTCCAAAAGGTCCTTGATGGGAAATTCATTATATATAGAATCGAATGTTTAATCATGTAGTTAACTGTAGAATCGCCTCCAATTTTGTCTTGTCTTGTTTCATATCACCACACTCAATATTTAACATTATATTTATCAAATTATAAAACAGGCTAATAAAATAGCTTTGAAGTTGTATTCAAATTGATGTGAATGACCGTTTAAGGCGGGAAATATATAATTTGCTACAGGTGACCAGTAATCTCACTGGACCCATAATCACCTGTTACATGGCGCTTCTTGCATTAATGGACATCAAATTAAGACATTTAGATTGCCAGAGAAACTAAGCACATACGTGATCCCAATACGCTCAATGTGTTACAGAAAATCGATTTTAAAATTAAGATATTTAAAGCTGATTATTGACCATTATTATTGATGTATCATTTAAATAAGAGAGCTGGCGTGATCGTGTTAAGTTTTACTGTAGTTTACCTTACCTGTTTCGAAGCTTTTACAAAGTACTAGTTTATTTATAGTACTGTACAAAAACGCTTGGGACATTTGAATGCCGTCAAATTGAATAGCCTACCTGTTAAGGTTTAACACAGATTTTTATACTGTTATAATAGGTCTACTATTGTTCTTCATGTATCTTTCTATAAAATGAAGCGCATCACCGTGGCTAGCCCACATTACAAACTAGTATAACAGGCGTTAAATCCACTAAATAATACATTGAGTGCTGGTTTTTTAAAACCAGCCCTTAATATCTATATCTGTGGAAACTATATACTACAATTAAATGCAAAAATTAGGCTAGGCTGACTTAAATTACATGTTAAATATACCGAACGTGGCAAGAAAAAAAATATATATGTAAAGATGAATGATACCTGTTAATCCCCAGTGGGAGGGGTTTGTCAATAAAATGCACCCTCCCTCGTCAGTTTAAAGCCATTAAGGTGTTGAGACGCGTGGCTTTCTGACTCACCTCAAGCTAATCTTTGGGTTTTAAGTGCAAATTACGCGAACAAGAGGGTGAAAACTATAACATCGTATACACAACAGCGTATGGTGTAAAGCAAAAGATTTTTTAAGTGTCGCTGGGAACGAGCATTGGTGTTTTAATTTTATTCACGGACAATATTTTTTGTAGAATTTAAAATCGTAGTAGGTTCTTAGTGATTGAATGTTGCAGTTTTATGTGATACATGGGAAACCTTTCGTTGCTTTCCTTAATTGACAAACGCTCTGCCCGTCATTATGAAGTTCGGTATCCACCGGCTCTTTTTTTCTTGCCTCCTTCCAATAATCCAAACCAAATGAAAGTGACCTTTGAACCTTTTTGCTGTAGTTTTTTCTCATGCCATGGTTTCTTTAGTGCGCTAGTGATCTGAGGGCCGGGCCGGGCAGCAGCCACTCTCCCAGACGGGGCTGCCTTTCGTCCCCTGACAAATCGCGGCTGAGCCCCCTTTGTCCTGCCTCACTTTGATCTCACCTGCTTGTCAGGGCAGAAAGAACCTCCCGTACAGTTTGAACGCGTTGCAAACAAATTGGCAACCATTTCATTCCCATAGCCCATTTCAGAAGGTCAGTGAAGAAACGTTAACCCTTTTATTTACCCGCACCTCGCACTTACTGTGTGTAGTTTCCTAAAACAACACAGGAAACCGCAAACGAGACGCATCGCAGCGGTTATTATACATGAATATACGACAATAATCTGATATACTGGATCGTACATTTGAGATAGTAATGCGAATGCACACAGTATTTACTGTTCTACAATAATTCTTTTATTTATTTCCATGTAATGTAATATATTTTTGTAAATGCAACCAAAATACCCGTCAGGCAAACATATCTTGAGAGAAGACTGGAAATTTCCGCTTTTTAAAGTCCACTTATGTTGAGGGGAATTATACGTTACAAAGGAACATTTCAGTCAAAAATAGATTTATATTAGCTTTAAATGTTTTACACACTTGATTTAAGCATGGCGTACTCAGGCATATGCTACTTATCTGAAGACTTTAAATGTATATGTCACAGTTTAAATGTATATGAGTCAGTCAGTGTACGTTTTAAATCAGTATTTAAAATAAAAGTCTCAGGTTAACTGCCACATTTATTATTATCTAATGGTTCCGTACCAAAACCGCAGTTTTCAAACTGCAAAAAAAAAAAAAAAAAATGTATTCAGGTATTACACTACATTAATTTGGCTTTCTTTTGAAGAATAAATGAATCAATATACAGTACAATATAGGCAATGTAAGTTATAAAATACAAATAATTGCTAAGTTGAGTTCCAAATGGACGTGATAATATGAAATCTATCACTGTCTGCTTTTATGGGTTAGTGGAGGTTAACAAACCACAAATAATTTGCAGGAATAGTGTCCAACAAGACACTACAGTAGAATCCTTAGTATTGCTGTTGTTGGCAGACATTTAAGTAAAGAAATGGAATTGGAGTTTATGACATATTCCAGACTGTCCAGTATGTCTGGGGCTGTAATGTACCTATGGCATATGTGGGCTCCCTGATGTCCACAGTAATGCATCCATAGTGATGGGATCCTGAAGCTGGGCCCGCTGTCACGGAACCGCAGCCTAAAGCGGGCCTGAGTGACAGTGACGCAGCAGCTGTCGGTGGCTCATTTGAAACTCAAAGTTACCTAATTTCCCTTTAATATAAAGGCTTTGACGCAGGGCTGGGGTGCCCAGCAGGGGCTTCTGAATGAGAAAGCTACTTATTTATAGTTAAAAAGATGGATAGCCCAGAAGCAGTGGCACTATGTGTATTGTTCCCCACTCCCTTTAGAAAACACTGTAGTGACATTTATATGGACCTTAACTGGGCCTTTTCTTGGCACTCATTGTGTTTCCATATGATGTTAGTTTGTCTTACAGTGTGGTTGGTGGGGGATGGTAAACCCAGCTACTCAGCCATGGACCCCTAATTTAATTATTTTTTTTATGATTTATTTTTTTATAATGGGCTCCTTTCATTTTAAATTTGTCATGCAGACAGTGTAACTCTGTGAAAAAGATTTTAGAAAATGCGAAAACCACTTCCCTTTAATTACATAATAAAGATCAAACCAAACTGATATAAAGTGAGTTTAATTGACTGAAAAAAAAAAATACTTTAGTCATCTCATAACAAGTAATGGCCACCGGTGACTCACCTGTTTAACAAGAATGTGTGAGAACAGTTTCACTGTCATGGGGATTTGTAGAAAGGAACAACAAACTTGTTCCCGATCAGGCAGAGGCTGAGAGTGGTTAAAAAGGCTTTGTTATTTAGATCCATTAACACTCTGTGTTGTTTTTTTAAGGAGTCTCTTAGTCAAGGGATTTTCAAGATCGTAGCTCTGCATGATTTCACTCACCTAATGACCTGAAATTGCGCCAGATTTAACACACATATTCGTTTACAAACAACCCTCTACTTGAAACACGTCCAATAGCCATGGCCATCCATCCATCCATCCATTTTCCAAGCCGCTTATCCTACTGGGTCGCGGGGGGTCTGGAGCCTATCCCGGAAACAATGGGCACGAGGCAGGGAACAACCCAGG
>JAODJX010002335.1:7072-18533 GCA_026776945.1 Isichthys henryi
CCAAAGAGGACCTCGTCTACATAACACATAAAGAGAACCTCATTTATGTAAGGCATACCCAAAGAGAACCTCATCTACATAACACACACAAAGAGAACCTCACCTGACATATACACACAAACACACAGAGCTTTATCTGCATACAAACAAGAGCAGCCACACCACCAGCCCCACACATCTCACTGGCAGATTCTGCTTTGCACAGAAAGATGTGCGTGACCCTAACCGCACTAGCCGTCTCCTCACAGACGTACATCGGTTCCATCCTCGTGTCCATGAACCCCTACAAGGAGTTGGAGATCTACAGCAAACCACACATGGACCGTTACCACGGCGTCAGCTTCTACGAGGTGTCACCCCACATGTGAGTTCGTCAGTGTCATGTGCGCCCTCTTCTGGTGGCAGCCACTACGTGATGTTCGCCTTCCATTTAGATCTTCTTATGTTCTAACGCTCCAGAGCAGGAGTACTGGGATTCTGCCATGGTGGTGCCTCACATTTTCCCTGACTCACCACTTCCTGCTGCTGTGAGACTAGATGTTTCACCTTCTTCTAATGGAGGCCCAATTTATGCAAGGGCCAGGAAAGGACTGAGGCCAAAGGAAAGTACAGCACTAAACCCAACCCTGGACTTTGCTCAGTGAGACATTCCAATCCTCTCCTGTCAGGTGGAATATTCTGCATCTGTGATGTCATTTCTCCAATCACCAGTTTCCCTTGAATCCAAACAGACACTTTGAAACAATGCACCCCTTATAGTGTAGGGCACATTTTCTCCAGTAGTTGTAGTTAGAGGTTTGTGATGACCTCCTGTCCTTCACTGTGCTTCTAAATACCTCTGCTTCATAGTTTCCATCTGCCCCCTTGACATGTGCCTGATGTAGGATAAACGCTTAACTTCCTGTGGGTCATTCCTCTATGAGGAAACCAAAGCCAAACAAACATGCCCTGTGCTGACATTGTGGTGCTTCCAGGTCAACAGCCTAGTCTGAGCTTCTGAATAATTACAATCACAGCTGTTTGAACAGTCACAGTCATTACAAGTTTTCATTGTTTTTGGAGCAGTACAGCACTAAACCCTTGTTCCCACTCCAGTGGGAGAGGACTAAACCCTTGTTCCCACACCCAGTGGGACAGCACTAAACCGTTGTTCCCACTCCAGTGGGACAGCACTAAACCCTTGTTCCCACTCCAGTGGGAGAGGACTAAACCCTTGTTCCCACTCCAGTGGGACAGCACTAAATCCTTGTTCCCACTCCAGTGGGATAGCACTAAACCCTTGTTCCCACTCCAGTGGGAGACGACTAAACCCTTGTTCCCACTCCAGTGGGAAAGGACTAAACCCTTGTTCCCACACCCAGTGGGACAGCACTTAACGGTTGTTCCCACTCCAGTGGGACAGCAACAAACCCTTGCCCTCACTCTTACTAGGACAGTACTAAACCCTTGTTCTCACATTCAGTCCGACAGTACTAAACCCTTGCCCTCTCACTCAGCTAGACAGATCTAAGTCCTTGTCCCTATCTTTGCAGCTATGCCATCTCTGACAATGTGTATCGCTCGATGCGGACAGAGGGGCGGGATCAGTGCATCCTAATCTCGGGGGAGAGCGGTGCTGGAAAGACTGAAGCTTCCAAGAAGATACTGCAGTACTACGCCATGACCTGCCCTGCCAGTGAGCAGGTGCAGAAAGTCAAGGACCGTTTGCTGCAGTCCAACCCTGTGCTGGAGGTAACCATGAGGCTCACTGACCGTGAGAATCACTGATATCATGTCATAGTCACAGTGCTGGAGGTGACTGTGAGGCTCCGTTATCACTGGAATCACCTCACAGTCACAGTGCCAGAGGTGACCGTGAGGCTCTGTTATCACTGATATCATCTCTCAGTCACAGTGCTCTTAGGTGACTGTGAGGCGTGGTTGACTATTTTGTGAGCATATCTCCCTCCCTCCTCATCTCCCTTCAGGCTTTTGGGAATGCCAAAACCCTGCGCAACGATAACTCCAGCCGCTTTGGAAAGTACATGGACATTCAGTTTGATTTCAAGGGGGTGCCGGTTGGTGGTCACATCCTGAGCTTCCTGCTGGAGAACTCTCGTGTCGTGCACCAGAACCACGGCGAGAGAAATTTCCACATCTTCTACCAGATGATCGAAGGTGGAGAGGAGGAGCTGCTACAACGACGAGGACTGGAGAGGAACCCACAGCAGTACCACTACCTGGTGAAGGTGACTGCGAGCCTGCTCACTCTCTGTATGTGTGGACCTACTGGTTCACTAACCACAGGAGGATAGACTACAGGAAAATAGCACCAGAGAAGAGTCCCCTAAGAAGATTTCATTGGCCATTTGGAGATAACACCAGTCATCTTTCTGTTTCCCAGGGGAAATGCCCAAAAGTCAGCTCCATCAATGACCGCAACGACTGGAAGGTAGTGAGGAAGGCCCTGTCTGTTATTGGCATCAGTGATGAGGAGGTGGAGGTGAGGTCAGCTTCTTTTTCCATATAGTTGTTCCCCACTTTCTTCCAACCAGAAAATAACTCTCATGTTGGGATGGAACTTCATGGACCTTCAAGAAAAGACCTTCATGGGGAGGCTGGTGGCTCGGTGTTTTCAGATTCCTCTGGCTAACTGCTTCACTGCAGTCCGCTTTATGAGCTCAGGGGATTTGCTGTAAGGCTGCTAATGAACCCTAACATATTTGGCACTTTTCTGCTGCTAGTGGACAGGCGTTAGTTTGCTACCTTAAGTGACTGCTGCAGCACTGCCCCCTAGAGGCAGGCAGTTAGTCTGCAAATTGTCAGACAAATGGTGCTTTTCCACTGGCATACAGTAACTGGGCCATACTCAAGCCGGACCGTAAAGAGAGATTAGTCACAGCACAGTTACAGCTTGGTTCTGTTTTCCACTGCAGAAGTGTCGGCTCGATAAAGACGTTGCCGGGTTTGGAGAGCAACAGTGACACGAAACAGAGCCACTTATTTACTGTTTACACAGCGTCCATCATGATTTACAATGTGCTGATTTCCTCATTTTCTCGCACTTCCGTGAGAATTAGCATTTGCCGGCGTAAATTTGCATTACGAATCCATTCCCTTTAGCTGTTCCGTAGTACTTTTCTAAGTAGGAGCTGGGAAATTTTTAAGTTTTTGGGAATTCATCTCGATGTGCGAGACTATTAATAATGAATAATATGTAGAATATACACTTTTCTTTCAGATAATCCATGCGCAGATCACTGTATATTGACCAACCAGATGGTGGTGACAAAAAATCACACCTTCAATCCTGCTAGTAAGCAGTGTCATGTCAGCGTGGTAACACCTGAGTATAGCTGGTGTACTTTACAATGGGAAACTCCCAGTTTGCAGTACGTGTCAGTTCTTGGTGGCAGTGCAAAAGCGCCTAAAAATGCTGCCTTTTGTTTTATGCCTTTGTTTATCTCTCTCTCTCTCTCTCTCTGCAGGAGCTGCTAAACATTATTGCCAGTGTCCTCCACCTGGGGAATGTTCAGTTTGGGATGGAGGACAGTGGAGGGGTCTACATCACCACAGAGACGCAGATGATGTCACAGGTATGGGACGTCAAGGCTGCTGCTCGCCAGCCAGCGCCCCCTGCTGTCCACACTGACGCTCCTGCGTATGGTGTTGTTACTTTTTCCAGCTATTGGGTGTGGAAGGGACCCTCTTGAATGAAGCCCTCACCTACAGGAAGATCATCACCCAGGGGGAGGAGGTATGTCTCTCCCACTCCCCCTTTCTGTATTAGTTCATTGTTCTATATTATTTTTAATTTCTTTGTTTAGACAGTACAACTGTGAGCATCGGAGAAAAGTGGTGTTTGTGGAGGAGAGACGCGCTCACGGGTCTGCTCACGATGGATCCCCTCTTTCTGCTGTTCCTTAAGATGGTCGCTCTTTTTCTGTGTGCATTTGCTCTATAGCTCATGACCCCCCTGAACCTGGAGCAGGCAGCCTCAGCGCGGGATGCGCTGTCCAAGGCGGTCTACGGTCGCGCCTTTACCTGGCTGATCGACAACATCAACATGTCTCTGGCCTTCAGGGTATTTAGAGTGACTGTGTACTCGTCCTGTTTGCTCGCTAATGATCTGACCGCTTCACCTCTTCATTATCGCCTCTATCACAGCTCTGTTGCATTTGCATGGATGTGGGTTGTTTTAGTTCTTTGTAGCGTTAGAGCCCCTCTTGCTTGTGGCTCTGCTGTGTTCTGGTTCTCTGATGCTGTTGTCCCGCAGGACCCGGTCTATCCCACCGGTAGGTGTGCTGCCGCTATCGGATTGCTAGACATCTACGGCTTCGAGGTCTTCCAGCACAACAGGTGACAGACTGGCCTCACGCCATTTCCTTCTTTGGCCCTGTCAGTTATGGTCCAGATATTATTCATGACATAAAATTATCACTTGCATATGTGACCTGTGGTGATTTTTTTACTTTTCATTTCATCACTGCCTTGTACGGTGCGCCATCTAGTGGTTGGAGTTTAGCTGTTTTCAACACAATGATAAGCATTTGTGTTCATTTTTGAGTCATCCATCCATCATCCATCCATCCATCCATCCATCCATCCATCCATCCATCCATCCATCCATCATCCATGTTTGTTCAGTACTGGGTCACAGATTTTTTGGACACTTTTAAAGATAAGATTTTTTTTTTAAATCAGTCTGCTCATTCTTCGCAGCACTATTCTCAGCAGGGGTGTGTTTACTGAGATTTGGCGCGCATACATGCGACTCACACTGAGCTCCCCCCTGCAGCTTCGAGCAGTTCTGCATCAACTACTGCAACGAGAAGCTGCAGCAGCTGGTCATCGAGCTGACTCTGAAGCAGGAACAGGAGGACTACACAGCCGAGGGCGTCGCGGTGAGAGGACACGCCTGCAATTGTTGGCGCGTTCGTAAGACGCTGTAGCAGCTCTGATTGGGGCTGCCGTCCGCGGTGTAATTAACGGTCTTCTTGCTTGGCTCCCAGATGCAGTCATTGGTGGACATTGTAAGATGGTTGAGCCCCCTGCAGTCTTGCCAGTTACATTTTATATGCATTTCCCACCAGTGAATGTCAAAGCTAACACTGCTTGCAGGGTGCATTATGGGTAGTCTGGCTCAGGGACCATAGGCTGAGACACAGACACCCTGAGTGAGGAATGTCTCACTGAGCCGGGTGGCACTGGCCACCCCCTCTCTCCCCGAGGTGTGAGACGGTGGACTTTCCGCTTTTGATGCATGATGCAGATTCAGCAAGTGGCTGACCCCCCCCCGGCCCCCCAGTAACTAACGGAAAGGCCACTATGTCCCTGGGGGCTGCTGTGTCCTGGGGTGCCGGCCTCTCAAAGGGTGCTTTATGCAGCGAGGCACCCTGACTGGTGGCCCCACGCTCCCGCCGTCGGCGTGGCAACGGAAAGCCGCGCCTTTCGGAATAGCAGGCAGGGCAGCGGAGAGAGCAGCGTTTGTCCGGCAGCCCGGGGCTGCTGTGGGCGTGGCATTTCCCAAATAGCTGAGATTTTTGGGAGCTGAAAAGTGCTAAGGGGAATTACCCTCGAGTGACCCACCCCCACCCCCCCTTATTTGTGACTCGCAGTGGGAGCCAGTGCAGTACTTCAACAACAAGAGCATCTGCGACCTGCTGGAGGAGAAGTTCAAAGGCATCATTTCAGTCTTGGTGGGTGGAGGAGGCCGTGGGAGGTGGGCGCTCTCCTGTCATTCCTCTGCCATTACACCCTGCACTCCATACATACTATTCCCCAATTCCCACCCCAGGATGAGGAGTGCCTGAGGCCTGGGGATGCCAGTGACATCACCTTCCTGGAAAAGCTGGAGGTCACCGTGGGGGATCACCCCCACTTTGTCACGTGAGCCCACTCAACCCAAACCCTAAACTCCCCCCATCCCCCGTCATTCCAGTTCCCATCCTCACTCGACACTCACAGGCCTGGAATTTCGACCCTGATTCATAGCAGGGCATGATCACACTTAAATGCCTGTATTCATGCATAACATTTTTCAACAATTTTAAAAGTTTTAATGCATGGTCATTTGTGTATATTTTCTTTACCTTGCATGGATGACGTGACATAACTCACCAAGTTGTATTTTCCAGACACAAGCTGGCTGATGGAAAGACCCGGAAAGCAATCGGCAGAGAGGAGTTCAGACTGCTCCACTATGCCGGAGAGGTCAACTACAATGTCAACGGTGAGGGCAGGGCATTAGTGCAGGGCAGTAGCGCAAGGCGTTAGCGCAAGGCATTAGCGCAGGACATTAACGCATGGACGTTAGCGCAGGGCATTAGCGCAGGGTATTAACGCATGGGCGTTAGCGTGTTGCATTAGCATAGGGCATTAGTGCAGGGCATTAGCGCAGGGCATTAACGCATGGGCGTTAGCACAGGGCGTTAGCGCAGGGCATTAGCATAGGGCATTAGCACAGGGCATTAATGCATGGGCGTTAGCACTGGGCATTAGCACAGGGCGTTAGCGCAGGGCATTAGCGTAGGGCATTAGCTCAGGCCCTTAGCGCAGGGCAGCACTGTCAGGAAGTAATAGGAGTTTGATGAATGACTGACTGGCTCTTTAATTCAGTCTCTTTCTGTTGTTGTTTGCAGGGTTTCTTGATAAGAACAATGACCTCCTGTACCGGAACCTCAAAGAGGTAGTTTTACCTGCTGTAGTCAGATGGCACCATGCTTCGTTCTAGCTCTCCACTGACGACACCATGTCCCCCCCCGTCGCCACCTGCAGATGATGTGTCGGTCGGAGAACAGGATCCTCACACAGTGTTTCGAGCGGGATGAGCTGACCGACCAGAAGCGCCCTGAGACGGTAGGTCATGTTTAGAGCTTACGCACGGACACAAATACACATGGAAATAAGTTCTGTAAGCAGCTCACGAGAGATACAATCACAGAAAATGTAGCTACAGAGTCTTAAGCATGTGAACACAGAAGCTTCATGAACATTTGAACATCGTTACTCATACCAGGCACAGAAACGCTCACTGTTTATGGCCATAAACATGCAGACCCCATAGGTATGCAGAGATCCTCCCACACATGTCAAGTGCTGTAAGCTCCTTTCATTTTGCCCCCTACCCACAAATCTTGGAATGCCCATGCTAAGCCCCGCCCACCACACCTACTGGCCGAGCAGCTCATTGGCTGATCTGAAACATTTCGCCTTTTTGGTGGAAAAACTTGCATGCTTTCATTAGTTGGGTTCATCACGTCGGTCATTCCTCTTCTCCACTGACACCTGGGACTCTCCGCTCTCTCGCCCCCTGATCCTGTTCTCCAACGCTTCCCTTTACTCTGGGTTCCCCTCACTTTCTGCTTCTCCCCATTCCGTTATCTGGGAATCCAGACGGCCACTCAGTTCAAGAACAGCCTGGCTAAGCTGATGGAGATCCTGATGTCTAAGGAGCCGTCGTACGTGCGCTGCATCAAGCCCAATGATGCCAAGCAGACAGGTAGTGTGTGTGTGTTCATGTGTGTGTGTGTGAGTTTGTGTGAGCGATTGGTAATTATTACATTGTGGAGACCATTTTTTCGGTCCCTACAAGATAAAAATCTGTGACTGCAATCAAACAAACTAAAAATGCTAAAAGTGTTACATTTCATTTGGTTCCTTGTGGTTAAGGTTAGGGCTGGGTAGGGGTTAGGGTCGTCATAGTTGGGATTAAGGTTATGCCCATAGAAATGAATGGAGAGTCCCCTTATACATATGAATCAGCAGACTGTGCATGGTGTGTGTGTGTTCGTGTCCCGTCTCAGCGCCATTCTTCATGCTGCTCTGTGTCATGTGCTGCTGTTTCTCTATGTTCATGAGCTTTATACTGCGTTTGCACATTTTATGCAGCTCTGACTCTCTCCTACTTGCTGTTCATGCATTCTGTGTGCCATCAGCACTGGGAATCGGTGTGTGGATTTGGTTGCTATGCCTGTGATCAGAAGGTTGTTGGTTTGAATCCCTGGGTCCGGATGCTTTGGGGACTGGTTGATAATGCTCTCTTTTCAATTATTTGTCATTTTGAATAAAAGTATCGGCTAAATGCGAAACGCGACCAGGTTACGATGCAGTCAGAACCAGCAGGTAGGAGTGACTGTCCCACCTTCATGCCTCTCCATTCCCCTCAGGTCGCTTCGATGAGGTGTTAATCCGCCACCAGGTGAAGTACCTGGGCCTGATGCAGAGCCTGAGGATACGGCGTGCTGGGTTCGCTTACCGCCGTCGCTATGAGGTCTTCCTGCAGAGGTAAGGATGCTGGATGCTGTTTGTTGAGTAATGGGTGTTGAGTGCTGCTTGTTCGGGGTTGAGTGTTGGGTGCTGGGTGTTGAGTGCTGCTGGTTCGGGGTTAAGTGTTGGGTACTGGGTGTTGAGTGCTGCTTGTTCGGGGTTGAGTGTTGGGTGCTGGATGTTGAGTGCTGCTTCTTGGGTGCTGGTTGTTGAGTGTTGTTTGTGGAGTGTTGGGTATCAGGTGCTGTTGAGTGTTGGGTTCTGTTTTTTGAGTGTTGGGTTTTCATTATTGCATGTTATGTGGGCTGTGCTGATTATGGTAATGGAATTCTGAAGCGTGACTGTATCACCTACAGGTGTCCTGCAGTGAGGTCACCGGCACCCTGTCACACACACTAAGAGCTGTGCTTCTGTCCCCTGTCACCATGCAGATACAAATCGCTGTGTCCTGAGACATGGCCTAACTGGCAAGGGCAGCTGGCAGAGGGCGTCTCCACCCTGGTCAGACACCTAGGGTACCAGCCTGAGGAGTACAAACTGGGCAGGTAGCGTGTATGTGTGGGGGGGGGCAGCATATGGGGAGGGGTGTAGGGAGGAGGGTAATGGAGGGAGCGATGGACAGGAGGAGAGCAGGCAAAGGGACAGATGCGGAAAGAAACAGGCCCTATAATAACCGTTTATGATGCTTTATTTACCAAATGCTTTTAGCCAAAGCAAAATTCAGCCAGACTGTTAAAGCATCTCAAGCATGCTGCTGTTATGGAGCCAAATAGGCATAAGAGCATCTGGGCTGAGCTTCCAATGAACAATCAGTGGCACTTAAAGCAACAGCCACACAGAACAATAAACAAGATGGTAAGCACAGGATCATCACCATAAGTCTCTTTTCTGTCCTTGTCCAGCAGTTTGCTGACTGGATTGTTATCTGACACTCTTCATTAATTAACTTGTGCATCTCAAACACAACGGCTCATCAAGTTCGTTTGGGGAGAACTTAACTAATAGCTCAGAGTTGTTAAAATCTTATCTAGCTCTGATTTAAAGAAGCTCAGGGTTTTAGCTTGTGCTACACTAACAGGAAGACTATTCCATATTCTAACTACACGCAGTGTAAAGAACTGCTTCCTCAGATTAGTTTTAAAATGTTCTCCCGCTAATTTCCACTTATGACCACAAGGTTTAGTATTTAAACTAATATTGAAACAGCCATTTGGCTGAACAGCATCCAGACCTGTTAGAATCTTATACTGTATACCCAGATCATGTCTCCCCTTAATGTCCTTTGCTCAAGGCTAAACAGATTCAGCTCAGCTAACCTCTCCTCATAAGACATTCCTCTAAGACCAGGAATCATTCTTGTAGCCCTACGTTACACCTTTTCTAAGGCAGCAATGTCCTTCTTAAGGTACGGTGACCAAATCTGCACACAGTATTCTAGGTGGGGTCTTACCAAGGAATTATATAATCGTAGAATCACTTCCCTTAACTTCACACACCTAGAGATGTAACCCAACATCCTATTGGCCTTTTTTATTCCTTCCCCACACTGGCCAGAGTGGGACATGGAAGCATCAACATACACACTGAGATCTTTCTCGTAATCAGCTACCTTCATTCCACTGGAACCCATAAAATATCTGTACTTTATATTTCTGCTCCCTGCGTGAATTACCTTACATTTATCTATGTTAAATTTCATCTGCCAGGTATCAGGCCAGTCGCTAATTAAATCCAGATCCTGTTGTAGCCTCTGTGCTGCTAGATTAGTATCTGCTACATTAGCCTCCCATGGTCCCCATTTAAATTAGCCTGTGTCGTGTTAGCTCTTATTGGGGTCCCATGTCCCTGTTTAAATTAGCTTGTGTGGTTGTTAGCTCTCATTAGCCCCCCATGTCCCCGATTACCATAGCCTTTGTGACATTAGCAGTCTTTAGCCTCCCATGTCCTCATTAGCTCTTAGCCTGTGTGGCGTTAGCTCTCATTAGCCTCCCATGTCCCCGATTACCATAGCCTTTGTGACGTTAGCACTCATTAGCCTCTTACTTTAACCGGTGTGGCATTACAGTCCACATTTTTGCTCCCTGGGAAGGAGCAAAAATATGTACTGTCTGGGATCCCTGAGGACTGGCATTAGCCTCTTTTATCCCCTCCAGTGGTGCAGTGAATTCTTTAGACATGTCCCTTCCTCTGAAGTGTCAAATCCTGTCTCCACAGGTCAAAGATATTCATTCGTTTACCAAAGACTCTGTTTGCCACTGAAGACGCCCTGGAAATAAGAAAGCAAAGTATAGGTGAGAGATGTGAGGAGGAAAAAGATGGTGTTTGTGAAGATTATGATGTTTGAAAGCCTGGAAGATGGGGGAGCAGAAGCATGGACTCTGTTGATGTGATACCCGGGTTTAGTGAGCTCAGAGACAAGAAGCAAACAAGTTTGATGCCACTGCTGCTCCTCTGATGCTCCTCCCTCTTCCTGATGTTCCACCTCAGCCACAGTCCTACAAACCAGCTGGAGGGGCTACAGCAAGAGGTCCAAATACCAGAAGCTGAGGAATGCAGGTGAGACCCGCACCACTGGCTCCCTGTATCTCTGTCCCACTCTTGAGCGTCTTACTGACCCAAAACTTTGTTACTAAGGTTCCAGTGAAAAACACCACAGAGCTGGTCATTAATTTCAGTATGTTGTTGTCCCTGTGGATGGAGCAGACTGTGTAGCTGTCAGCCACAAACACATCCATAGCATGAATAACTCGTGTATGAACATACAATCATGTGTTCCTTAATGACCGGAATACCTCCTGAGAAATGCATCCTTAGGTGATTGTGTTGTTGTGCGAACATTATAGAGTGTACATACACAAACCGAGATGGTTTAGCCCACTACACACTTAGGCTACAGTAAACTTTTATTTTTATATATAAGTAGAAAGAGTACACTGTAAAATACCAGTAAAAAGTCAAATATAGTAAATAAACCAGTAACTTAGCTGTTTACTATCATTATAGAGTATTAGGTACTGTAGATAAATGTATGTGCTATTCATTTGTACGACTGACCAGCATCACCAGAAACAGGAATTTTTCAGCTCCATCATAATTTAATGACACTATGTGGTCCATCTCTGAGTGAAGCGTCATCATGTGACACGTGGCTGTATGTATAAATATGCTGTGTGTTCAGTGGCTGATTGCTGCAGTCCATGTATTCAGAGATTAC
>JAODJX010002339.1:0-21328 GCA_026776945.1 Isichthys henryi
TCCTTCTCACATGCCCCTGTCTGAGCCTTCCGGACGGCTCCTTCTCACACACCCCTGTCTGAGTATTACGGACGGCTCCTTCTCACATGCCCCTGTCTGAGCCTTACGGACGGCTCCTTCTCACACGCCTCTCTCTGAGCCTTACGGACGGCTCCTTCTCACACACCGCTGTCTGTGCCTTACGGACGGCTCCTTCTCCCACGCTTTTCTCTGAGCCTTACGGACGGCTCCTTCTCACACACCCCTGTCTGAGTGTTACGGACGGCTCCTTCTCACACACCCCTGTCTGAGTGTTACATACGGCTCCTTCTCACACGCCACTGCCTGAGCATTAAGGTACGGCTCCTTCTAACTCGCCACTGTCTGCGTGTTACGGACGGCTCCCAGCCACCTGTCCTTTTTTCTCCACTGCAGGGTGATAGGTCTCCAAATTAGCACTATGCAGAGCTTCGCTCTGGTCCTTCGGGGGTTACTGTTTGATCGGACATCATTTAGTGGCTAATTTCTTACCTGCAGCACTCAGCATTTTATTCATGAAGGTAAATGGGAGAACAGAATTTCCCAGTTATAAATGAAATCTAGGATTCAGCATTGCAATAAAATGGTTGTACGATGAGGGTGGCACAGTGGTTAGCACTGCTGCCTCACAGCAAGAAGGTCCTGGGTTCGGTCCCGGGTTCTTTCTGTGTAGAATTTGCATGCTCTCCCCATGTTCGCGTGGGTTTCCACTGGGGACTCCGGTTTCCTCCTATGGTCTAAAAGAGTGCAGGATAGGCTTATGGGTGCATGTATGCGCCCTGAAGTGTGTTGGCAGCTGCCCAGGGTTGTTTCCTGCCTACGTCCATTGTTCCTGGGATAGGCTCCAGTCCCCGCTGTGACCCCAGTTGTGATTATGTGGTTCCAGTGATGGATGGATGATGATGAAAAAGGTTGCTGAGGGGAGGTAACATGAAATTTTACTGTTACTTTTGCTGGGATTTTAGTTGATACAATATATATATATATATATATATATATATATATATATATATCCAACAGGATCTAAGCTTAGTTGTTTATTAGCACTAATGAGATGAAACCTAATATGAGGCCAGCAGGGAGGTCTGTTGGGGATCAGCGGTTAGCCTCAGCACCACACCAGTAGAAGCCCCGTCTTTATATAAAATTCGCCAAAGTTCTGGGAAAACTTGTCTAAATATAAAATAGCTCGTTTGAAGGAACAAAAAAAATTAATTGCACTATATTTCAAAGACTGGGTTAGAAAGGACAGAAGATCCATTTCCATAGGATGCTATACCAGGAATTTCGGTTTCTGTGCTACAAAAGCAGCATGATCTCTAACTGCTCACAAGCTGTTTTTCACTGTAATTACTAATTTAAGGAAGTATTCTGATAATTCCACTTATGTCACGGATTTCAGTATTTCAGTTAAAGGATGTCAGAGGCAGTTTTGTACTTTTGTGTGGGTCAGAGGTGGATAGTTTCACCAAGCTAGTTGAGTATAAAATATAGCACATCTTAAGTACTCATCTGGGCTGATCTGAACCTGCTGGAGCTTCTCCATTGAACCACATGGCACAAGATGCCAGTCCATCACTGGGCAAAAACACACAATCCCACACTGCGGCCAATTTAGAGGCACCAATTAGCTTAGCGGCATGGTTTTGGACTGCAGGGTATAACCAGGGTATTCGGAGCAAATCCACACAGCGCACGGAGAACATGCAAACACCATACGCAACGCGGAAGTGGTGTTCGAACCCTCATTCCTGGGGCTAGCCACTGAGCCACAGTACTAGACTGCTTAACAATTAAAAATCCATTGTCACTGCATGAAGAGGTTGGTTCTCCGACCAGGCCCCTCTCCTAGAATATTTGTGTCCTTCCTCTCCTCCAGACTATATTTTTGCAACTGGGTAAGACAGGAGCTCAGTGGGTAGCTATATATAGACACGGATCTATTCTCTTGGCATTTCGACAGACGGGGTGTCTGGGTTCTCTGTCAGCTGTAGGACTGAGGATCCCATGAGGCTTCTTTGAAGGTGTTTATATATTAGCTTGTACAGACATAGCGCTAATATCATGTAATAAGCCTCGGTGACCATAAATATGGTGGCATAATAAAAAGATGATAAAAACTTTTTCAGGCACCTTTATGAGGTCTTTGTTAAACTGCAATTTGTCTGGCCTCAGACCTGTTCGCCAACGTAGGCTCTGCCAGGAGCTGAAATGTAGCTCTAAGGATTATCAAGGCACACAAACCCTTCCACCATGCTAAGGTCATAATTCTCATCGGTGCAGGAAATATCCATCTTTGGTTGTTTGCTCTAGCTAGAGATCAACTTATTATTAAATGCTGATGGTAGAAATATTGAGGTAATGCCTGGCTCAGCTTGGATTACAAACAATTTCTCTTAGAAAAATAATAGCTCTTTGTGACAGGCTAAAACGAAATGGAGAACCAGAACAGAAAACAACCACATTTCTGTAAAAAAGGAAATGATCCCAGACCACACACTGTATTTATTTACCCATTCCCTGATTTTGTCATGCCCTGCTCATCCGATCCTCCCGTGTGCCACGTCCCCTCGCTACCTCATATAAAATCCCCGTATTACCAGCTGTTTCTCAGTGTTGTTAATGAGTCTCATGTACATAAGTCCGCGTTCAAGTATGTTTCCCGAGTCTGATCATTAACATCATGCTGAGTTTGTTGCTTGTTCCATTGCCCTGCTTGTCTTCCCTTCGACTAAACCCCATATTATCCCTACCCCTGAGGTCCTGCCTTTACTTCCTCGGTCCGTGCCCCAATATACCGTGACAGATTTATTAATATCTTTCACTTATTCAGTTCCATTCACCTGTAACCCTGACCTAGATAAATGGTTTGAAATTCAATTAGATTTTATTTATATAGCATTTTAACAAGGAACATTGTCACAAAGCAGTTTACTGAGTCCCAGGCTAGTGGTCCCTAGAGCAGTGTTTACCAGTCCAGTCCATGTTTTTGCTGCCTCCCAGCTCCCTGCCAGACGGTTAGCATTTTTTATTTAAGCTTTGAGCTGGGAGGGAGCAAAAACATGGACTGTCTGCAAGTCCCCAAGGCTAGATTAGAAAACACTGCCCTAGACAGTAATTCTGAGATTTTCCTCGGGGGGTGAGGAAAAGATCCCTCCAGAGGAAGAGACCCCGGGAGGAACCAGGCTGAAAGACGAAGCCCATTCTCTGCTGGCTAACACAGGGCTGTAGGAGTTCACATTATTTAGTGAGGCGAATTAAGGCACATGTAAACCTGCAGAATATGTGTCCAGCTTTTCTAAAACCAAACAATGTATTTGGTTATTCAAACCTGTGACCCACTTCTTGGGTTGGAAAGTGTTTCTTGCTTTACCTCCACATGACCTTCAGTCGTCTCCTTGCAGGAGGTGAATTATTTGAATTTTTACTTTATTTATTTATAATTATTGCTATAATTCTATATATTTTATTTATTTTCATAAGCATAATCAATGTCACGTTACACATCGCATATGTCACCGACATCATGACCCATTATGTAATGACAAGACACCTGCCTTTTAATAATCATCCCGTATCACTACGTCACTGCTTCCAACATTCACATAATTTAATTTATTTTAAATAAATTTGCATTGGTCCGGAATGAGTAGTATCCACAATCCATAATAGGGATACTGCCACTGATTTATTGCTATCGTTATATATCACGGGCTGGGAAGTATGAACCATAACAAAGCAAAGGAGCAATTCCATGAAATAAGTTTCATAGCTACTGCTGCCTACTGCTGGAATGTCAGTTTCGATAAGATCAGGGCTCGATATTGCCGTTTTTTTGGGGACTAACGCACTTCATCTTCGCCTGGACTAAAAGGGCAAATAAAAGAAGTTATTTGTTAGCTGCACTAGCAAGGCTCTTTATGTAAATTTGTGCTATAATTTGCCAGACCAAATATGGGAGAATGTGTACCTTAATTATAATTTAACCATTTTGGTTAGAAATCATACTAACTGAGCCTTTTCTGCTACTATACAGAAGCAAAATGAGAATGAACAGTGATGGTTTATGAAATAAAGGAATCAAATTAAAATTAAGAACTAAGAATTTGTTTGGAACCTATGCCTGGCCTGGGTGCTCTCCCTCCAGCATATGTCCTGCTTGACTGGCAGTTTCAGCAATCCCTGTCGCCATAGTAACACTAACCCAAAATGAAGAGCCTACAATGACAAAGCTGACCCTTTCCATGCCAGGTACAAAGCTTCAGAGATGGGCTAAGGCAGTAGAAATCATTTTGCAGCCTAAGCTGTTACAGAGAGCTTCATTCTCTGTGTTCATTATGGGATGTTTCTGCAGGTGCTCTTTAATGCCTCTACATATCATGCTACTCTTGAAATAAGATGAGAGCACCAGCGGAGGGCCATTCATCATCAAATGTCCTGATTTATAAGAAATGATCTTTTAAACTGTTACCTAGAGCCACTGAGAATATAAATGGAGAATTTGAAAAGATGTTGGGTTTTGATATATGCACCTCATAAATCACTGACAGATTCAGTCCATGTAACAGTAACTCTTTGTATATGTCATTTATTACAAGTATTTATTATTTGAGGTGCTGTGTGTTGGAGAAACAGGCACATGTTTTATTGACAGATAACTCGCAGAAAGGTGGCAAGCTGTCCATATATGGCCATAATGAGTTAATTTCCCAAATGAGAGCCCAGACTGGAGGATAGAATCCTTTTAAACAGTGGCTGGGACTTTGTGACGTTTTAGCTGGAGGAAACTAGGCAACACCCTTGTGAGGACTGTTCAATGATGTATGCAGACGGGTTCCTGGAATGAAGGTAGAATCAAATGGCAGCTTGTAGGGTTAGTGATGTCATTGCTGTGTGAACTGTACCTTGTGCCAAGCAATAGCTGGGTCTGGCCAAGCATTTTTTGGGGGAAGTGCTCATTTTCAATTCACGTTGAGTGGATGTGAGGCTGGGCTTTCCTGCAGGGGGGTTATAGTGATCATGGAGACTATGCTAGGAAGCTCAGGCCACAAGGCATGGGAACACACTGGTTTGGTTAACAGTGTAACACTGAGTAATTTGAGAGCTACTCCTGTAAGGAAAGTGAAATTAAGTTCTGGCTTGTGGCATGAGTCCTTAGCCGATTAGCCTGCTGATGTGGCTTTGGACTGCAGGAAACCTAGGCAGCTTGGGCTGAACATACAAACTCCATACAGACTGAGTCTGAGCTGGGAATCGAATCCACAGCCATGGGAGTGTCTGGCCACCAGTAATATGCAAATCACACTAAGTGCTATTCATTCAGCACTGCCAAAGCCACCTATGAATCATTTTCTGTTGGATCTCTTAGAAACAAAACTGCTGAGAATCATATGTGAGGATAGTAGTGCTAAATACTCAACTAACATGAAGGTGAAATGCTGTTCAGAGCTTCGGTTGGTTTGTCTTTGTATCCTGTTTTGCAAAAGGACTCAAAACAGAAATCCTCCTGGCCTTAAGGACTTGGCATAACATGTTTCTATTTTCCACGACGGCTGTCATGGACACATGAAGGCCTTTCTGGTGGTTACCCATGGAGAATTTGAAACAGGGCCCTGTTAAGTATTGAGATCGGCCAGACTGACTCCTGGGATCTTCCTCGCTGCCATTGAATCAATGATATGCTAAGCTGGAGAGAAAAGCGGCAGACTGGAATGCTGATGTGTCTCAAATGAGCATAGAACTCTGGCTGAACCAAACAACTAGTCAGGACTCACCAGAGGAACAGCAGCAATACAACAGCAACTGGGTATTCTTCCCCTAATGCTACAAAAATACATAGTTCAAATGAATACTGCTTAATATGCATGTGGGCACCCTGTTGTCCTATTCAGCATCGGATAAGATCACAGAAAATGGATAGATGGGATTCACAAGCTGATTTTATTGCTTAAATACAAATTAAATTCAGACTCCTTTAGCATGGGCCATCAACCCATAATTCCCCAATGAAAGAGATTTATATGGGAGGTGATATTAACAGAGCTGGTTTTAGCAGTCTGAGGGATTAAAGGGAAGTTGGCCTTTTGTGAAGAAAACAGTCACTTCTGCCAGACAAGCCCATTTAAAGCATAGACTTCATTGTCAGTCATTTAAAGCTAACTCAGTACTGTATTGACAACCCGTGATAACCCGGTTCCTGTGAGACACTGCCAGTGTAGTACATGCAAGAAGCCAGTACAGTACATGTCAGCCACTAGAGATGTAGATTCGGTAGGAAGTTTAGATTTTGGTTCACACTTTAAAATATCCATGAGCAGTACAAAATTACAGTGTAATTGTGGCCATTAAATATTTATTTCTACAAAATGCTTCCAAAAAGCCTCCATCCCAGATGGCATTTAAAATTTAATAACCACTCTGATTTTATTTATTTATTAAAACAATACTACAACATCACTACAACGTGAAGAGAACATTTATTGACCCGGGTTTCTGTACTTTCAGAACTTTTTGAGAAAGGAAAGACGATGGATTTTAGCTTCAATCTGTCCTTGTGCCTGCTCATGATTGCGGTTGTTTATAACTGTTATGCTGTGTTTCTGGCAGAGTCTGTGGGAACTGACACCATAAGTATAATTAGTAATTTGAGCCTTCAAGTTAATCTGCTAAGTAAGAAAACAAAATGATAGCAGCCTTTAAACAATGTAACATCCAATTTGTCTCAGTCCATGAGGAACACTTCCTATTTGGAGACAGCAACTTACTGTAAGTCATTAAACCATTAGACAATAATACACTTGCGCTGTGTTCCGCTCTGTTCTCTGAGATGCTCTTTTTGTCATAAGATGGCAGTTCACATAGCTAAAATGAAAAGCACTTCTTTTTCATTTTTTCTTCTTTAAGGCCCATTACATCTCTTGTTTCCTGTGGATCACATATTTGCTCTCCCCTTTTAAAATGTCTTATCCTGTTATGATTAGCCTTATCTTTCCATCAATTATTCTTCTGTTTTATGAATACAACCACACATAACTAAGTTAAATTTCATCTATGGTTCGATCTATGCTTATTAAAAGTGAATATTCAGCAGCTTGTATTCAGTGAAGCCAGGACATACAATTTCATACTATGCCTTAAAGCAGAAATGAGGCTGTGCTTTCCTGACACGCTTGCTCTCATTTGCCTGATAAGCAGGACACCATAAACATGCTAATGGACATTATCCCCATTAGAGAGGAAAATGACTACTGGAATCTGGATGATGGACACCTCATACAACACATCATTTCTTTTTAAATTCTAGTGTATCCTGCACTTATTCACTGTTCCACTACATCAGTCAGTAGATGTTTTAGAGTTTCACTTATGTTTGTGGCAAATAAAACTTTAATTGCTTTGACTTATTAATGCTTTGACTTCAGTTCTATATAGAGTTATCAACTTCAATATGATATTTTCGTGGTTAGTTAATTCAGCAATTGATAGGTCCAGGTAAAGCAGATCAGATCCTCCTTAATGTATTCCAATTACTGTCATTCATCCTACTTTGTTCCAGTTTGATGCGTGTATAAGGTCACTGTTGCCTGTTTCAGAAACAAACTCTGTACCTGCATTGCGTCGCCTCCCATACAGACCTACTCAAGTGTCACGAAACAGCTACTGTACGTGCTGCCATCATAATGCACATAATATAATGTAATATAACGGACAGCGTTGCTATTTACAGAATGTTTTTGACTGTTTCAAAATACAGTAGAGCTGTTTCAAATTACAGTACTGTACAAATTAAATTAATGAACTAATTCAAATATGCTATAATACTGCAGTGCCGGCAGCATCTGCATATCCCAGCATGCCTCGCGAGCACATGCATATAGCCCCATGTATGTCTTGTATATAACCCCTGTTTGTATTTGTTAGAGTAGATACTTCTGTGTATGTGCTGTGTATGTGGTTATTACGTGTGTCGTTAACTGTGATTGTACTCGGTTCTTGCCTGATCTTCGCGTGTCGTGCGTGCGTCTTACCGTCCTTAGTGTAACTTCCCTGTGTTTCCCTGTCATTCATGCCTTTCATGCTATTGTTGCTTGTTGTGGGGTCCCTTTAAGGAGTAACACAAAGAACAACTTCGTGTCAGTCTGCTACTCGTCGTTCCTTGGTCTGCTTGGCACTTCAATACAGTAAAATATCGTAATATAGCTCGTTGTTTTGCCGTTGCATCTCAGTGGCTAGTTTTTGGCAGTCTATCATAAGCTTCGATGAGTCTATATTTGTCATTGAGAGAAAATGACTTTTTCCCGTTATGTTTTCTGTGCGCGTAGCATTAGGCCCCGGTAGCTAGTAGGAAGCAGACGGGTTTCCGCAAGGCAAAGCAGGCTTATAAAAGTAAAGTAAGTAAATAAATAAATAGCGTGCTGTACAAAAAGACACTAAATGAACACTGTAAGCGGACTACTTGATTACTATAAGCTAATTATTTAAACAGAATTTGTGTAGGAATGATTCTGTCCCAAGTGTTTTGATCCATATAAGTGGTTGATCACTATAACCATAATCAATATAAGCGGGTTCCACTCTATTTGCTGTGAATCAGGTTTGAATGGAGACTACAATACCTTAAAGTGGATTTTGATACATGCGATGATGACTGAGGTCCTTTTTTCAAAACAGCCTCTGTCACAAATATGCACACTGCAGGAGAGTGTCCTACATCATGCCGGTGGTTTAGGGGGGGTCTCCCCCTCCATAAATTTTGCCGATAGGGGGGAGGTCCCAGTAAGTGGTTGAGATACCTGGTCCTACATCATACACAATTGCCCCTTTTATATAAATAAATATAACATGCATTTAATTATCATTAATACTATAACGAATGGGTGACTCACTGGTTGTTACATTCCGCTACAATAATGTAAAGACTATGCCTTACAGTATACTATCGGTTAGGTAAGGTTTCATGTGTTTGTGAGAGCTCTCTGTCAGGCTATGCCTTATGGTATACTACCGGTTAGGTAAGGTTTCATGTGTTTCCTGTAGCTGCTGGTCACTCAAACACGATTCACCTTTGTTTCATTGTTTTTCTGTTACCTCTGCCTTAGAAAGCTTGTAAGGAAGAGTTGCAATTCTAGTTTGAAAAACACCTTTTTCTCCTGTTTTTCCTTGAGTTGTTAGGGAGTTGACTTGTATGTTTGTACCTTTTCTTTTGTAAGTTAGTTGATGGTCATTTTTGTTCCAGCTTAGCGCTGTTTTGTTTCTTGTGTTGGCCTTGGCTCTCCCTGAAGTTCACTTACGCTTTCTCTGAAACACCCTGGCAATAATAAACAATTTCAACTGACCCAGACAGTCTCCTCATGTTTCTCCATCTAGTGCAGTGCTGTTCCCCTTTCCTCTAGGACAGCTTGTGGATCCAGCACTGGGTAACACTGTTGCCTCATACTTCCACTGTTAGGGATTTAAATCCTATCCTGTTTTCTCCCAGTTTTGTGTGGGTTTCCTCCCAGTAAGAAAAGGTAAGTGGCCAGGCTAATCAGTGTGGGTAAAATGCCCTTAGTGTGTGAGTGTGTGCCCTCTGATTGACTGATATCCCTGCCAGCTACCATATGCCTGTCTTGCCTGATATACAATACAGAAACCAGACAACTGTGTACTACATTTTTGACTGATAGCTGGATAGAAGGAAAAATGGCTACAGGCAAAAACAGTGATCATTGTAGCATATTCAAAATTTTCTAGCCGATCACTTTTTCATATTAAATATGTATACAGACAACTATCCACCACCAGAACAAATAGTGTTGCAGCCATAAATCAACAGAATGAAGAGGCTCTCCACCTAAGCTGCTCACTGAAAAAAGGCGTTTTCCTGTTCTTTACTGCGGTCATCAAGGCTCTACAGCAGTTGCAAGCACTCCTTGCCTAGCGACACAAATTAATAATTTATATTCCTTTGATTTAGTGAATCTGAGTGGTGCACAGCACCCAATTATATATTCTAGGATAAAAGACTTCCTGCCTTTAAGGTTTTTTTGTTCATTCTGTTTTCCTCTAAAATTATATACTTTTTAAAAATTATTTTTACTCATTTTCTTTTAAAAGCAGGGCTTGCGTATGTGTTAGAGATAGCTTTGGTTGCATTGTTATTGTCAAAGTGGCCTCAGTCACTAGCCCCATTGCATTCAGGGGCAAGGTGTGTCATTGATGGCATCCCTGTCATTTACACCGCTGCTCAAAATTATAACAGCTAACAGCTACTGACCCCCAAAGAGGCACTGAGGTGACTAACACTGTGTTGGGTTACAAATACCCTCCATCTGGCAATTACCTGAGACACAGACCAAGGCCATTTTTCCCGAGATGCAATTTCTATTTTGACATTTTTCTCCAAACAGAGCACAAGCATGTATGTAATTCTGTATCACTGCCTGTCTAGTTCAGATATAGGTACTTTCTGACAGTGCAGTCGTATAACATGTTAATGACATTGTCAGCATCAGTGAGCAGCCTCCCAGTCATCTTGTCTATTCACAGGTCAGCTTGTAAGTTTAGATCTTGATGTCTTGATGACATAGACCGTTTATGGTGATTTGTTTTTTAGGCAGGACAGCAAGAGACAATAATATGTATTTTACTATATTTTCACTGACAAAAGAAAGGATGTGCATAGTGTGGATATGGCAGCTGTTTTATACAGCTCTGAGTAAGTTCAATATGTAGATTTCTTTGACAGAAATGTGTGACCCAGAGACAGTGAACTCTTGCCTCTTTTTCTGGTACCTTATGTTTAGTTTAATGCCATTGAATAGCAAGCAAAGAAAGTTAGCTAACTCATTGTTACCAGGGTTCATGCTGCCCACTACTGGAGTCTAATCTATACAAATGTAATGCAGTGAAACTGTGCCAGAAACAGCACACACTGAAGTATTGCTTGTGAACCTATTTTCGCAGTCCCAATGCTGTATGGATGTTGAATGAACTGTGTTGCATAACGTCCATCTTCCATACTGCTTATCCAGTACAAGGTATAGAGCCTATTCCAGGAGGAAAAGGACACACATCTATATAGCTACTGCTTATGTTACTAATTGCAACTAGTTAGTTTCATCAAATGTTCTGTATCTGACAGACACACCAGATAAGATGCTGTAGAAGATGGTAATAGCATCAGTAAGAGACTTTCAGTGAAGGAGAGCCTGGACCCTCAGCAGTTATAGGGGTACATATCGGGGTAAATGATGCACATAGAGAGATTGAGGAGTCTGGTCAGGATTGTTGTTTGACTGCAGTGCTTTCAATATCATACAGCCTCTTCAACTTGGGAACAAGCCCCAGGAAATGCAGGGTAGTGCCTCCAGTGTCCCGAATCATGGACTACACAGCAAGCAGCAAACAGTTTGTAATGCTCTGGGACTGTGTGTTGGAGATGGCAGTGAGTAAGATGGTAGGATTCACCTGTTCACCTTATACACAGACTTCAAATACAACTCCAAGCTGTGCCACCCACACATATTCTGCGATGATTCCACTACTGTCAAGTACATTGAAAATGTAGATGAACAAGAGTACAGGATGTGTAACCAGAACTTTATCACGTGGTGCAGCAAGACTCTGCTGTACTTTAACATCAGTAAGACAAAGCAGCTGGTGGTGGATCCCCAAGGACTGGATTGGCAATACTGTTCTAACATTCCATACTAGCCAATACATATGTTTTTAAATGACAATTTGGGCCAGGGGGCTGGTTTATTAGAGAGCTGAACCTGGACCTCCCAGAGGCAGGTGCTGTAAGAAGGAAGATGTCAAAGGCGTTGACCATTATGATCTCCTTATAATGCTATATCCATAAGCACCTTTTGTCATGGACTCAAGGCATGGCGCAGGCAGGGAAAGACGACAATTGACTTTGCAGCTCCAAGACAAGGGGCTATTTAAAAAAAGTGAACACACTGAGGTAAACGATGAAACCAAAACGACCAAAAAGGGGCCAAAACAATCTGGGAAAAACTACAGAACTAACTAAGAGGCTAAAATAACATGGTAACATAGGAAACAGGACTAACCAGGACTAAACTAACTAGATACAAAAAGGAAATAAATTCAGGCAAGAAGGCAAAATCAGGAGCAAGAACAGACAAGGGAACATAGCACGAGCACAGGCACATAATACAATGACTAACTAACAAACTGAGTGAGAACAGGCACTTAAATACACACAAGTCATCAGCGCAAACAAAGCACAGGTGTAATCAACTCAACCAATTAAAGGGAACACAGATTAACTAGAAACAGGTGGGGTGAATTACGATTAACTAATCACAGAGCAAGGGAACTCCAACAAACATTGAACACTATGAAACACTGATAGTTAATAAGATGACGAATAACTAAGAACCAAAGAACACGCAAACAAAAAAAAGGAGCTACAAGCAGGCAGGATAAACCAAATCAGGAACACAAGGATAAACCATAACAGATACAAGAAAAACCAAAAGGGTAAAATGAATCCCAAAAATAAATGAGCATTGAGGCAGGCCAAAGGCCATACTCAAACCCATGACTGGATTGGTGTCAGCTTCTAGGCCAGTCACTCAACCCATGAGCTCTGCAGCAGTCTTCAGGAATAAAGAAAAACACACAAGGCTAAAGGGCTAAGAGACAGAGGGGAAAAGCAGGATGACCAGCACCACCTGCAGGCTGAATGGGGAAGAGACACAAAGGGCAGGGTCAGATGGTACAGACCCTGACACCTTTAGTCATCAGCTTATCCCACCACAATGTGCCAAGAAGTGTTACTGGGACTCTTTTCTCCCAGCAGCCAGAAGATAGTAAACTGCCTCCCCCCAACAGGCCTGCATTCATCCTTGCCAACTGTAATTGGACAGTATTGTGAGTCATTGCCTGCATAATCAATGACCAAGCTAGGTAAACCATGAATACAATAATCAGCAGTCCTAAGCATCAATTTTTCCATCTGCAAGACAGGGTTCTGTCATCATTATTTTAGCTGACTCATAGTTACACAAACAATGACAGCTATAGCAGATTGTTATAGCCTCAATAAAAGCTTTAAGTCATGGCTCATCCATCAATAAGACTATTAAGAGATTTAAAGCCTTCAACAGCTTTGCACTGAGACACTGTGACATCATAGATCAGCTTTTGTGTGAACTATGATATTCCCACAAGGTCCTGGGTTATTTACAACAACAATAAGCTATGGTTTACAGGATAATTCAGGCAGTTTCGTAGGACAAAAGAGGGAACCTTTAACAGAGGGGATAATGACCTCTTCAAGACTGACAGGTACTGGAGAAGGACTGGAGAACTGGAGATGGGAATGGGAATGAGAGCAGCTAGGCATAGGTACTCGTAAAAGATGGAAATATAGTTTTCAGCCAACAACCTGCAATCAGTGTGGAAAGTCACAAAACACCCACTGTATTGATGGCCCGATGAACTAAACAGATTCTGCTGTAGGTATGAAAGGCGTTAGTTAACCCAGAATTGCCCCTTCCCCTATTATTAATATATCACGCTGTCTGCCCCCTCACCAGCTCTAACAGTCAGGATGTCAATAGACTGTTCAAGAACAAAAAACCATAAAAGCTCTGGATCTGCATTCTGTCTCCCCTGCATCCCTGAACCAATGCAAATCAACTGAAACCAGCATTTGCTGATGTTTTAAAATAATCTCTGGACCTATGCAGTATCTCCTCTTGCTTCAAAGGCAAGAATCAGTCTAAATGACTACAGGCTAGCTGCTCTGACCTCTGTGCATATGAAGACCTAAAGAAGACTTCAGTATTATTCAGTATTATAGCAATGCCCTTCAGTTTCCTTACAGGACAAATTGATCTGCAGATGATGTCATCACTAAGAGCTTTCACAACATGCTACAAGACCTAGATCATTCTGGATCCTACATACAGATACTGTTTATTGACCTTAGCTCAGCATTCCATGAAGTAATTCCAGAACTCTCCCAGGTGTACATG
Source organism: Isichthys henryi (assembly GCA_026776945.1). NCBI lineage: Eukaryota > Metazoa > Chordata > Actinopteri > Osteoglossiformes > Mormyridae > Isichthys > Isichthys henryi. Next base: position 14,010 of record JAODJX010002339.1, read on the forward strand.
ACTACATATTTTGTGTTTCAATGTTCTCTGTTCTGTACTCTGTTTTCTGGTTGTTAAATGTCACTGCTGCACCATGCCAAGACAAATTTCTTCTGAATGTCAACTTATGTAGCTAATCAATCTAATGCTCATTGGTAATACTCTGTTGTGTTATTTTTGTAACTCGTTTTATTTTGTTTTAGTGTTACCATTTACACCAAAAGAAGATCCTTGGACACGGTCTGTGACTGAAATTTATTCTGTAACTTAATTCAGATTCTAAGAGAGGATACTGTCATACTGGTTGTGCCATAGCAGCACAAGATGATGGACAGACAGACAGACAGTAGTAGGGACTGCACAGCATTACAGTATGGTACGGGAGCTCCTCTGCACACAGCCAGAAATCACTACAGAGAGTAGTGGGGACTGCACAGCATTACAGTATGGTACAAGAGCTCCTCGGCACACAGCCGGAAATCATTACAGAGAGTACTGGGGATGGCACAGCATTACAGTATAGTACGGAAGCTTCTCTGCACACAGCCGGAAATCACTACAGAGAGTAGTAGGGATGGCACAGCATTACAGTATGGTACGGGAGCTTCTCTGCACACAGCCGGAAATCACTACAGAGAGTAGTGGGGACGGCACAGAATTATAGTATGCTGACGTCTTGAAATACTGAGTTCATAAAAGATTGAAGCACAGAGACAATGGCTTAATTGGCCAAAAGCAAATCCTGTACAATATCACAGTCGAAGGTGAATGAGCTTAATTAAAAATAAGAGTCTGGAAGTAATCAGAATAACCCTAAATTAACTAGAAATCTTAGCTGAAGTGTTCTAAAATAGCCCTAAAATTAATATACGTTGGAGTTGAATATGGAGTAATTTAGTTGGATCTGAAGTTTAAATATTTTTTCAGAAGGACACAAAAAGACCTAAATGCATTCAGTGCTTTTGGCTGCCCAATTGGATTCTGTTGTTGGGCCGGTGGGTGGCTCCTTACATCATTAAGCTGCCTTCTAATCATGTGCAAAGGCATACCGTATATATTGTCTTATGTGGCCTTGCTACTTCTTCATATTGTTGTCATAGAAATCTGAAGACAACTACTGTACAGGGAAGAGATTTGTAATAGGAAGGAGATTTAACATATGCCAGCTCCATTTGCATACCTGTTACCACGGTCAGTGTAAGCTATGTAATACATGCTTGCTTTGCATGATTGGTTAGGAGTGGGATTCCACACCAATCCAGATAAGTGTGCGCCAATATTCTCTATACACAGAATTTGACCACCTTACAAATTGCATTGTTTAATTTCTATTACTGACAAAACTTTCAAATGTATTCAAGTGCAGTGTTTCCCAATCCGGTCCTTGAGGAGCCACAACAGTCCATGTTTTGCTCCCTCCCAGCTCCTGGTATGGGTGTCCAAAAATGTAGACTGTCTAGCAGGGAGATTGGAGGGAGTAAAGACATGGACTGGCTGAAGTTCCCCGAAGACTAGATTGGGATACACTGTTCTAGTGTATCGTACTTCCTTCCCCTGGAGCTTCTTGTCTTCAGTCAAATGAAAGTTGGCTTGCTCTGCTATCTGACTGTATATAAACTTATGTGACTAGTGCATTTAAAAGGCTTATTCACAAATATTTTCACTGTGAACAGCTGACAGCTTTTCTATGTGGGAACCATGCACTAACATTGCAGTTGGTATTTTGTAAGTCCACAAATGTTGCTATAAGTGTTACTGGTCATGAAGCATGTAAGGTAGGATCTTCTCGTCATTCTCCAGTAAAAACTCTACTTACAATTTAAGCTCTATAGGCTTTGTGGTTCACAGTACAAACCCAATAGTGTGTCAGAATGTGTTTAAGAGTATAGGAGCAGTGTGACACATGTCCAAGTGAACAGAGTGCCAGTGTGATATATGAATACAGAGGCTATGTGGCAAGTGAGCACATGAATATAGGAGCTATGATCTTACTGCCACAAAAACATGTTATCTATAGCTGGTGACTTTTGACTTTTGTTTATGTACCTTCCCATAATATTCCCAGACAATTGCACAAAGGAAAGCGTCTGCATGGCTTTCTCTCCATTTTGCCAAATTAAACTGTGAATCAGGGTACCTTAAAAAAACTGCAGAGCTGTCAAATGTAGTAAAAGCCCCTAAAGCCAATCACTGATTGCACTTGAGGGTATCAGCTACTCACAAGTCTTATGTTAACAGTCTCTTAATGCTGATAGAGTCAGTCAGTTATTTACCATTTTTAGAGGCCTATTCTCTAGTCAATTGGTTTTTCAATAAATTCAAATTACTTTTATAGAGCAGATCGCTGCAAAGCTCTTCACCTTCAACAAGGAATGTAAAAGGTGAAACGACATGTATATAACTAATGTTGCCGGATCTAATCTCTGGAGAGGCCCTGTTGTTATGTGCTTCAGCTGGTACTTAACCTGAATATCTCCAGTAAATGTAAAATCTCCGGTGGTATAAATAAGTTTTTATTTGCACACATATCTAGGAGAAATGAGAAAAGATGAAACCTGAACAGAATAGACCTGATGACATCTGACAGTAAGATGAATAATGGAGTGAAAATGCTGGCAGACTTGATGCTACGATTGCAGATATATTTCAGTTCACGTTGTCCAGCCACACAAGACAATGGTGTTCTTCAGTCAGGTTGACATTACTGATGCTGATTTCTTTATTGAACCAAAACAGCCATTTACTGGTGAAACAAGAAAAATATCTTGGCACTGTACCAATAAATATTCAAAATGAATTATCCCGGTTACCAGCATGCAATTGGCCAAGCCAATATTATTTGCAATATGTAAATGTAAACTTAAAGTGTGTGACTGTGTGTTAACATTATAGATGAGTGTTGTAACCGTTTAATGTTTTAGCATAACTGCATGTTTTCATTAATGGTGGAATATGGCTCAGCAGGTCAGGCCACTGTGCCTGTGATCTCGAGATCATTGGTTTGAATTCTGTCCTGGTTTGAGTTCCTCAACCAAGCCCCTTAACCTCTTTAAAAATGTCGCTGGATGAATGGTTGACCCTGTGCTCTAAATACAAGCATCTGTATCACTTGCATATGTGTGTGTATCTCAAACAGGAGAGCAAGATGGGATACCTGAAATCTGAAGCATTCTGACATACTTGTGCAAATACAGCATCATTTCAACTGATACACACTCATGAGCCCGAATGATGTACAGCTCTCAGTGACCAATATACCTGTTCTCTTTCTGACTGATGTTGTTATATTCTGTATGGCTGCTTCCTGTTGTGTTGGTGTGAGCCTCTACATACAAATAACAGGAGTTTGGGAATGTGGAAGGAAGCTTTGAGTAAGCTAGCTGAAAATGTTAAATGAGATGAAATATATTTATTTTGACAAGTGAGTTCCCGAGGAAATTGTCCTGATTTTAGCCTCTGAATTTATTGCGAGGTCTTGTGTGGATGCCTGGCCACCATTCTCACGCCTGTCGGAAGTCATATGAACTGAGCTGTGAACAGAGACGCTGTTTTGTTCGATCCAGAAAGAAGTCTCTGATTAAAAAAAGGAAAGGAGTAGCAACATAGTTAAAGCCTAAATGGAGCAAATATCTGTTTGTCCCAGATTTAGGGTTACACTCTTTGTAAAAGTGCTTTAAATTAAAATAATGTGACTTGGTTTATAGATAATAGGTACAATAATGTGTTATAATAAAATGCTTAATTCATCCTACAAGCTGAAAAATTAAACATCTTTGATGGTCACCCTCAGTGGTGGGTTAGCATGCATATTCTATCTAGGTCATTTAACCTTCTAGGTAAAATAAAGGTTATGTATTTAAACAGAGAATGAAACTGTACAAAGCAAATATATACAAAAATAAATAAATATAATATCAACTTATTGATTCCCTTGGGGAAATTTTCTTTATGCTTCTCCCAAGTTGATCTCTGAAGGAGAGAAGCAAAAGAAGCAAAATAAAAGTAATTAACCTGATTCTCTAGGAGCTCAGACACCGCAGTGTTAAGCCAAATTACTTCCCAGAAAAAGCTGAACTCAGACTTCCTGTAATTAGTCACTTTTGCAGGTTGTGACAGAACGGTTCTGGGATAGAGAAATGGCTGATCTTAATGTTGCCCAATTATATTCTAACAGTCTAGATATAACAATCTACTACCTAGATATGTAAATATGGGAAGTATTTGAGGTTCATGTATGTCCATTATGCTCAGTTGTCCTGCACCCTGCCTCTCCTTATTATATTGAGACTACCTGTCCTTAATTATTCAATGCATACATTTATCCTCTTCCTGCCTTTGAACACTTGTGAGATATTGTGTACCTGTTGTCATTACAGTCTCTGCTTTGCTCAACTTCACTGGCTTGTTTTAAATTTATGATTCTGACTCTGGATTTTGTTTAGAATCTTTTTTGTCTGCCTCACTAGTTTTTGTTTATCGACTCCAGTTTTGGATCATATCGCACATTTTGTCTGTCTGCCTGGTTTTCGTCCCGGTTCTCTGGTTTTTAACTATGAGTTTGGGTTGTATCTTTAAAGATGTCTTGCTTTGCGTTTGGTTTCAGTCTCCTCATCATTACAATGCAGCAGAGCTGTACATATTTCTATGAAACTTTGTAACCAAAACAAATATTATGGAAATCTCATTTTCCACCCTAGTATTATTGTCTTACTGATGCTCATGAGTATGTTTACAAAGCATTCTCTTCTGGGATCAGGAATTTATAGCAAAATTAAATCTTCATATGATTTGCATAACTTGGTGTAAATTTTCAGTCTCTAGTAAACACACAAACAGTGGACAATGGCATCTGTATATCTCACACACAGCCCGATGCAGAGAGACAGAGACCTATGTGTTATCACACCTTTCCCATTTGAAGTATTGTACGTGTGTGGCGATCTATACAGGTGACATCTCATTCCTGTCAGAACTCACAACACAAACAGTGCAGTGTCTCATTAATTTTCTGAGGTGGATTGTTGTGAGCTCTGCAGTGGTGTGCCCTTGACTTCATCTCTCTCTTCTGCAGACACAAGTCAGGCAGGACCTGAAAGAGGCGAGAAAATGACCCGACACTGTCTGTTTTCTGGGTTTTTCTATGAAATTTAAAAAAAGTCAGTTGTGGAGAGAGCATGATTCCAAAGCTAATGTTTTTGTCATTTTAGGCTGCAGTGTCAGGCTGCAAGTATAACGAAACTTCAGTCTTTGTAGATCCAATTTTGTTCTCCCATGGGACACACACAAATGTACAGGTACAGTAAGGCCAGTATTTGGGGTCAACCATTTATCTGGCACCCTGGAGTACTTGGCATTAAGGACCCAGTAGTAATGTGAATATTGTGGCAACCTTCTAGGAAGTGACATCTTCCTAACACAAATAGCAATATGCAGTGGTTATTCTCACAGCTAAACTACAGTATGAATATTCTACACTGGAGCATGACAAGAGGGTGACACTATTTAGTAGGACCCCATAACCTTATTTTCATAGAATATGAAGTATTTACAATGACCTTGTTCTGAAGATGGTAAAGTTATTTTCACATTTGGCGCATCATGAAACAAATACGTCAAAGGAAACCCCAAACTGCTGAGCAGTTGAAATCCTATATCAGGCAAGAATGGGACAACATTTCACTTTCAAAACTCCAGCAGCTGGTCTCCTCAGTTCCTGAACTATTACAGAATGTTGTTAAAAGAAGAGGTGATGCAACACAGTGGTAAATATGCCCCTGTCCCAAATTTTATGAAACGTGCTGCTGGCATCAAATTCAAATTGAGCATATATTTGTCATAAAACAATAACACTTCTCAGTTTCAGCATTTAATATGTTGACTTTGTTTTACTTTTAATTGAATAGCCATGGTTAAATTATGGAACAGTTTACAGAAGAATTAAAACTAAGTAAAAAACATAAGACAGTTTAAAAGGAAATATAAATTACAAATTCTAAATAAATATAAGGATGAAGAAGAGTGGTTTAACTCGGGATGGTAATGGTGATGCAAAAACTTTCTTTTTGAAAGAAATGTGTCATTTGGCGTGTTCAGTCTTTATATGACAGTAATAGTCATATACTATTTGACAAATAGTTTATTTGACAAAAAGTGTTTAAAGCTGTGAATAATTGGATGGGGGTTAGGGCTAAATAAGTTTATACTTCAGCCTACTCCTTTTCAAACATAAATGACTGGAAATATGTGAATATGTGAATATACATGTTTGAAATAAACAATAAATAAACAAAATATGGGTTTACTTGATTTGCAAATCATTGCAAATTATCATTATTATCATTATTAACATTTTACACAGTGTCCCAAATTTTTTGGAATCAGGGTTATACAAATGAAACTTTGTTTCAGTCTCTCATCTTTGCTGGTAAACATATGTTGCTCAACCTTTCAAGCAGAGACACTCAGAGTGATTTACCTTCAATTGTCATTTCTTTTGTTTCCACATAGATGCCCCCTGGGACTGGTGGATCTGATCCAAATGCTGCATATCTTTACTGCATTCTCTCTAAACTCACATTCACAGAAAATACACTTCTAAACACATCTAACAGCCGATTGCCATATATTACAGAATTGATGACAAAAATAACGGCCATTTTAATGTACTTCAGTTTGGCCAATGACGTAGCTTCAAATTGCATCATATTATGCATACGCAGTGATATTAAGTATATGCAGTGAATTCTCAAAACATTGATAGCAAAGTTTTCTAAACTTGTCAATATTCTAAATTTGTCAGAATGCTGCAGGATTTTAGCTGATTGGGATCCTTAATTGATTCAGTCCACATTTTGAAGACCATATAAACGCCAACATGGTGTTGGGCAGGCGAGACTCATCGATGAGGAGTGTGAACAAAGGTTATCACATCTGGTACAAGTGCTGCTGTGGTACAAATGGCAGATAATTCTGATGATGATCATGGCACACAGATAATAAAATAATAAAAATAATAACAATAATAATACATTTAATTTGTATAGCTTACAATAGATGGGAAAGACAGAAAGCACAGAGCAGGCAGTACTGATCACATGAATACAAACATGCAAACAGTAGATAATGCAAAATTATGTAAACAGATAAACAGTGTAATAAACATTACAGTAACAAAAAAGGTAATAAACAGCATAACAGTGGTAATAAAATATATGAAAATTAATAGTGGTCGTGTGATGCCCTGCTCGTCCGATCCTCCCGTGTCCCTGATTACCCATGTGTGATTCCCTGATTGTCTCCAGCTGTGTCTAGTTACTTTGATTAGTCCTGTGTATTTAAGT
>JAODJX010002447.1:0-21145 GCA_026776945.1 Isichthys henryi
CTGCACTCTCTCAACGGAGTATTCGGCTAGATAGTACTCATAGCCTGGGTCCTTATTGAGCTAGCATCGGAAAAATTAATCGCAGAGTCTCGAAGCACTTATGTAAGTCGCTCTGGCTAAGGGCGTCTGCCAAATACTTTAAATGTAAATGTAAATGTAAATATTATGGAGTGGCACTGTTTTTCCACTAAATTTTAGAGAAGCCTTCTGCAGTGGTTTTGTTCTGTCCGGACCTGAGGTTATCCATCCATCCATTTTCCAAACCGCTTATCCTACTGGGTCGCAGGGGGTTGGGAGCCTATACCGGAAGTAATGCGCATGAGGCAGGGAACAACCCAGGATGGGGGGGGGCAGCCCATCGCAGGGCACACTCACACACCATTCACTCACACATGCACACCTAGGGTAAAGATGTCTGCTGAGCCTGACCAGCAGTGTGACATACAAGTCAGGCACATTTCGTTTTACAACAACATGTGTTGTCATATCCAGGGATCGTCAATCTGGCTGTACACAGCCAGACATGTCTGTGGCACAACGTTTTGACTCAGGAGAAAAACCTCAGTGTAGGCTACGTTTTTAAATACCAAGATAAGGGTAAAAATTGCCTTTTGAACAAAATGTTCATCAGAATTGTCTTGATTTCTAATCACATCATTTACTGATTTCACTGTGTTAAAGATTCTTTATAATAACTACAAAGATGCTAGTTACTACGTTGAAAGGATAAACAGCTCCTGAAGCATTTCAATAAGCTCTTCAACTTAAGTTAAATATATGAACTTCACCATAAATCACATCATTTCAAAATCCCAATCAAGCTTCAGACTAGGAATTTAATGTTTTAAAAATACATGTAATGTATTTAATTAATTGTAATGAAATGGTAAACATTAAAATACACCAATGAGGAGATCAGGCAAAGATTTGAGCGGAAAGCTCAAAGTGCCCCTGAACGCATCCTGACGCAGCAGTACCTTATGCCTGCTGCTGACTAATAAGTCATTGGCTAAAATCAAGTTTTATTTGGTTACTTATTTTTTGAGAATTTCTTTTTAGTCCTGACTGTGTTCTGAGATTTAAATTTACATGAGCGCTGCTCTTGTTTGGTCATGGTTTAGTCTAGGTTTAGTCTGGGGTTAATCCAGCTTGAGTTCATGTTTGGACCTGGATTAGATTAGGTTTGGTCTTTATGACTGGTGTTTATTTAACAAACATTTATAAACTCATTGTTTATTATGAGTGTGTATAAGAAAAATGTTCTTTTTCCTTCATTTATTATATTTACAGTATATGGACCCCTCTGAGAAACCCTTGCTCAACTTTTGGCCACCCCTTAAATATTGAATCCAAGGAGGTGAAAACTGGTAAATATTCTCCAGGATGTAGATGAGGCAATCGCAGTTGACATGGAGGTCGCCTCCCATGCATATGCTAAGCCCGACCTTGGGAGGTGGAGTCACTGTCAATCCATGACAGGATGGACAGGTGACAGCTGCAGGACTTTGGAGCAGGGAGAGTCAGGGAAAATCAATCTTACGGAATGTGGACCTGGAATGTCTGATATTTTAGGGACTGGCTGAAAGCTGGGGGCTCATTTCAAGGGTTATGTGAGCCAGAACACAACTAGTGGAGAGGGTAGAAAGTGAAAACGTTAGAAAACATTAGCGCCGTGCAGGCGTTTCAGTATTTAACAAAGGTACTACTGAAGTGAATAAACAACAGGGATGCACAAATGCTCAAAGGAAGAACAATGAAGGTATAGAGAAAACCGCAAATGTGGTTTGGGGAGGTCAGGGGACGTGGGCGGGGAGGCGGGAGGACAGAGCTGCTCAAATATTCCGAAAATCTGCCTCATTTGTAAAGAGGTCAGAGGCTAGTGAGGAAAAAATTTAAAATTATAAAGAGCCAGGGAACCAAAAGGCTGCTTATTTGTCAGGCACACAAATGCTTCATTGTTGCATGCAAAGAGACCTTCATCATGGAAAGTAAGCATGTACTAATAACCAATGGACAAAAAGAGTAAGCAACAACAAAATGAGTGATACAGAGTGTATGACAATCCTTAGGAGCAAGGCTTACGCTCAGACTGGGTAAACTGATACTGGCCTTATAGTGACTGACCACATTACATGATAGTTTTTTAGGCCAGATTCTCCTATTTCAATATTTGTATGCAAAACAGTCGCATATATCACTAGTGCACAAGACGGTCCATAAGACTGCTGTTTCAAGACATGTCCAATAATATTAAATTTTATACAAATACATTAACCGTCATTCAAGATTAATCCACCGAATAGTTACATTTTAAGTCTCATTAATACACAGGTCTGCTTTCATCATTCTTTGCTTCGTGTTGCTGGGAAATGCGTCAAGATCATTTCATGCAGAAATAGAGGCTAAGTGATGCGTGGCAACCCAATTCAAAGATTTCACTGAAATCAACAGGCATTCAAAATAAATGAGCACAGTATCTACACATATGCATCGGTTTTTCACACATAGATGATACATCAGCGTACCTGACCAAAACTTTCCACTCTTTGGGCGAACCTCTCATCTCTCCATCCTCATGCTCCATCCGACAGCTAACCGCTCCTTCGATATCGTTATGCACCTGCCACGTCGCCTTCCAGTCCACCAGCGATCTCACTTTCACTGTTTGGCTCTGTGCTATCTGTCCGTGGAGAATAAAGTCTCCCAGCCTACCTACACTCTCCGCCGCGCGTCAATATCTCTTTCTTTGAGCTCACAGTACACTCTCTGTATTCTTTTCCTCCCTCTACTTGGCTCCCTCTCTCTTTTGCTGAGTGCGGAATTGTGCGACTTGAGCATTTGGACACAGCTGTCCTCTCTCTCTTGCAGACACTTGATAATGTCCAGACCTACCAGCTCATATTTGGTGGTCTGCCTAGAAAGTGATAAAACAAAACTACTTTATCAATTAGACTGACTTCTCACATAATGTATTAAGTTGTTCTGCAGCTGATTTTCTTTCTAGCCACCTGTCTCAAACACTTCTCACCTCCTGTCCATCTTTATCCCTGGTATTCCCCAGTCTGTGTCTCTTCCCATTTACGTTTGGACCTTAATTTCCCTTAATCTTGATCTTCTTTTATTCTTTATACAAAAAGCAAAGAGTTATGGAAGATTACAGCAGGAGACAGGAGGGGGAGCTTTGTATCAGGAGAAGGGGCGTGGGAATCCAGTTCTCACATATCTCTCTCTCTTTTCTGGGAAAAACAAGAGTGGGAGCATATACTACACTATGGCTATCTGTGATAGAGACATGGGCTTAGAGGGGTGTGAGAAATTGTGCAAACACAGTGACTAAGACCTTAAAGGGGAACTGCACCAAAATTCAGTCATTTAATTTGATCGTCTTCTTCCGTACAGTACACAGTAGAGTGCTGATTTTCATTTCTTGCCCTAAAGAAATGATCCTATAGAAATGTGGTTAATCCTCACCCCCAACACTGATATGACATAAAATGACAATTCTGTATAAAAATAAAAAAACAGGAATGCACACAGGTAACAAAAAGTCCAGAAAATAATTTGTAGACCACATACGTTTCCCTTAAAGACTTACAAGTCAAACGGGGCACAGAAATTTATCCTGGTGGTATCAGAGGGAGAAACTCTTCATTAAGCAGTATGAACTGTGTGTTCATAGAGTATACAGAAACCTCTCAGTGGTTAGCAAGACAGCAGTCTGATGGAGAAAAATAAAAAAATGCTGATTGAACTGTCATTTGGGGCAGAAAGCACTCATGATGTAAGATAAAAGGTAAGTCTGACCATTAAACAGAAGCAAACCTATAATTACACACAATATAAGCAACACAGCACATTGCTGACATGACTTCAAAGCATGTGCCAGTGCATCTGTTCCAAAAGCCAACCTGCTTTCTCACACATATAAGCGTTCATTTAGGTAACACGATAACAGGGATACACACCATTAACAAACCATAAACAAAATGACATAGTGGAAGTAACGGTAAGCTACTCGGATACAAATTGTGAATCTGTGAATAGAAATTATACAGTGAAAAGTAAACCACACACGCAACACAGACGATGCATCGTTAGGGGCATGGGGGTCATAGGTTCATATGCCAAACAGTTTGCAAATTCCCCCCATATCTAAAATGGCAGGAAGATAAACAATACTAAAGTGTTTTGTAAGGTGGAAAGAGGAAACAGAAAATGGTAGTTTGAGAACCTTGGATACAAATGCACATATGTGACCCATCACCACAAAATGAGTCTTAAGTCGCACTGGTAGAAATACACCCATAAGACTCATTTCATGGTGATGGGTCACATATGACAAAATGGCCTGATGCTGAAAGAAATTGATATGGCAAGAATTTTCTATGTAAGTGGAGTACCACCAATTAAAATGAACACTGCCTTTGTAATACATCTGGAAAATACAACTAGGGCAAAACTTTCAGAGAAAGAAGCCAAGCCAAAATAAATGTTATAGTAATGTAATTCAGCCACATAATGCTTATGTAAATTCTTTAGAGAATTGATTCCACATACATTAAGCTTAAAAACGGATTTAAGATATATCTTTATGCTATGGCCATAAACAGACCTGGAATGATTTAATTTTATTTATCTATCGTAATCAAAATATCTGTTTAGATTTAAATTAAAATCTGATTAAAATCTTGAAATGATTTTAAAAAGTTTAAGAGATGTACGTAGATTATCTACAAGTGGCAACATTAATATATTTTCCTCCAAAATACTTATTTCCCAAAAAAAAAAAAATTTGAGTTGCCATACTGTTGGTAACAAACAGAACGCTAATTACAATGTTAAAATGAAATGTTAACATCAACAAGTATGGCCTGAATGGACAGACAGACACAGACAGACACAGACAGACACAGACAGACAAATTGGCAGCACACCACCCAAGCAAGTGTGGCACTGTGGTGACGTTAGGGGCTCTGTGAGAACTGACTCTGCACATGTTCTACTGGGAGGCTGTTCTGAGCCTCCCTGCCTTCCTCCTGAGAAACAGGCACCTTCGCATCTGAAAACCCAGAAGGTAAAAAAGATGTTTAAACAACAGAAAGTCATGTCTACACATTTCTAATCTTCTACCATCGTCCACTTTCCCCTCACCTTCTTCTGCATTCTTCACCTCTTCATGAAACTCTTCATGGTCTTCTTTTGGACCAGCAGGTGGCTGCTCCACTACTGCCTGAGGGTCCTTTTGCTTCTGAGATAGCTCCAATAATGCCTGACCAATTAGAAACACTAATATAAAAGGACTGTGCTTCTTAGCACACTGCTAATAATACTCCTATCACCCTTCTCACCTGCTGATACTCTTTCTTCTGTGCCTCTAAGGCCTTGCCCCTCTCTCTGAGCAGCTCCTCCTCGTGCTGTAGCGATGCCGCCCGTCTACCTAGCTCAATCTCCTTATCCCGGAGCTCCGCCTCAAACTGCTGGAGCTCCACCTCAGAGTACACCGGTTTCCTGTCATCTAGGGTCTTCAACAGGAAATGACACGTAAATCCACAAGGAAGTACCAATACTCAAAACATTTCAACAAATTAATTCACAAACCACAAAAATGTATGTGTTCTGGACCTCCCAAACCCTGCCCCCACAGAAGCTTCTGTGGACTTCCTTCTGCTCTCACCTCCCATTCCTGAGAGTTATTAAACTCTTTCTTATCTGTGGATTTAAGGAACTCTTCCAGGCTGATCAGTCTGTCATGATTGGTGTCCACCTACAGAGACAATAAAACATTTGAATATTAATTGTAATGTCAAATTATTATCGTTCATTAACTGGCAGAGTATGCCTGAATTGTTGTGGTTGGGCAAATTCAGCCGCCAGGACATGGAGAATGTGTTCAGTGGGTTAAGGTACGGGTAGCGCTGCAGACAATAATCTTTGATGGTCATAGACTGGCTAGAACTAAATACAAGTTTACAAGGCAAGAAGTTCTGATAAAAGGACAGTATTTTCCCTATTTAAAATCTGCCTGCGTACGAGTTCTCTTATACACTGAAGGGTTTGATGATATTTTGGCAAGCTATCAGTGTGCAGTGGTGGCTTTATGGCTAGGGACACACACTTGTAATTGAAAGGTTGCAGGTTTGAATCCCTGACCAGTAAGGCACCACTGAGGTACCCTGAGTAAGGTACTGCCCCCAAGCACTGCTCTCCAGGTGCTGAATTAGCTGCCCCCTGCTATGTCACATATTGGTTACATGCAGAGAACACATTTCATTGTTGCTCACTCTGTGTTGTGTCAACAATGACAACTAATCACTAAAAAAAAATCTAATTATGAACATTCATATTGTCATCAATTTGAGTATCGTGATATAGCCTAAATGCTTGTTTTTTGTGCCATTTCAATGTTCTGAGCGTCCCTTATTTATCACCAATGAATTTACCAAGGGATTCCCCCAAGCCGAGTACCTGGCCCTCTAGACATCTCTGGATGGAATTGAGAAAGCTGTCATAATGAATAGTAACAAATTTCATGGAACAAGGTCTTATTCTAGTCACTGTGTATTTCCCGCTGGAGGTTTTGGTAGTAAACAATCAAAAAAGGAAAGTGTGACATTCCAGGTAGGAAGTATTACTGTGACAATCAGTACATCTCTGCAAGGTTTACTGTTAAATGCCATTATACGTACTTACAATAAAAGGCCAAAGAGAAATAAAGTGCAACTGATGCATGTGTAACAGCACAGGAGTTTACGGATCAGAGCTAGAGGAAGGGCAGCAGAGCGACTGACATTCTTCATGACGTGTTCCCTCATTCTCAGCCTCTCTTCCTCCATCTCCATCATATCGTCCTCCTCGTTCCGTGGGTCATACACCTTCTCCAGCTGAAAGAGAAGCACAGTGTATATAGCCTGCACTGCGGACCACTTCTGAATATATACACACACACACACACAGACACACACGGTGCGATGGAGCTAAGCACAGTACCTCTCTGGTAAACAGAGCTTCAAGCTCCTGTTCATCCAGAACCCCATCCTCATTGGTATCTTAATGGGGAAAGAGTATTGCATTATATCCTGTATTACTGATAGAAAAGGCACACTACTGCCATAATGTGTACCATTTGAAATAGCTGCATTATTTTTAAATGCCACAAGGGGGAGACAATGTGCTTAAAGGAAGGATCATAGACGCAAGAACAAAGTCAAGACTTAAGGTATTTTTTTTTCCTGTTACAAATCAGAAATCTCATACCAGTTGTTGACCATAAAATGAAGCAAAAAAGGCAGCAGTATCAGACCTAACCTATTTGTATCTGATATAACTTCGTATAGAAAACAAAGTAGAACCAAAAACAGCATTACTGGCAAACCATTTAAGAGATTAACTGACCATGCAGTTTGAAGAAAGTTTTGGGGTTGAACTCCTGAGGGTCGAGGCCATCCGTTTCCTCCCACACTTCCCGGAACTGTTTCGCACTGCCCTGAGACAGGGAGGAACCAGGAGCTAAGTCAGTGAGATGCACACATGCTCCAATGGCTTTTAAAAAGCTTTCTCCACTTGGCCCATACGCATGGGTTAATTCATGACAGGTCGGGCATCATACATTTTTTAATGCATGGCTGTGGAAGCCAGGAATTGCCTGATATGCAGCAGAGTGCATTTAAAAACATATAATGCATCAACCCATTCACACTGCAATCACTACATATTTGGCTTATACGTTTGTGGCTAAAGACATTATTTGCATGTTTGTGAGCTAAAAGCCCATTTCTTAATGCAACTACTTTCTTTTGTCTCCCATCAACCTTCTCCCTGCCTCCATCCATCCATGCATGCTATCCCATCCTGTCTCACCGGCGCATTGACTTTGGGATGCTGCCTGTGCTTCTCCTTCAGCTCCTCCAACCTCTTCTCCTCCTCCTCCCGCTTCTCCTGGTCGAGCCCCTTCAAGTACTCGCGCCGCTCGTGCTCCTTCAGCATCTCATAGCGCTTGAACTCCTCATGCCGCTCCTTGTCGTAGCTCTCCAGGTCCTTGGTCGCCTGCCAAGCAGTGAGCCCTGAATGAGCAGCTGTGTATATACATGCAACAACATCCAGTTGTACAACACTATACTGACACCTTTACATCTCAACCTACTGCACAAGGAATCTTTTGATTCTGGCTGTCCAGCACCATGTCTCTAATATTCTCTCCTTTCTCATTCTTCTTTTTCAGTCTTATCACCCTCGAAGCTTTCAGCCCATATTCCCAGCCATAATACGTCAGAACACACAGCTCCATACACTGATTATGTTACTTGCTTGTATACTCCTATTAACTTACAAATGTATTCCCATTAATTTATGGTTCTTGCTTAATACTCTCTGCACTGTGTGTATTGTCTTTGCACTGTGTCTTCAATTTTTGTTTTCCCCCAAATTTTCCCCCAGGATCTTATACCGTGGAGATGAGAAGCTCCAAGTCCTTGGCCTCAAAGGTGTGCTGGTTTTGGGGATCCAGATGTTCAAACTGCTTCAGCAGAGCAGCATGGTCTACCTGTATATCTGCAATCAAAGACCAGAGTCACACTTTGTTTGTTTGTGTTTTTCAATATGCATCCCTGACCGTACTTATGCCCTTGAGATGTAAAGTGGGCTATCCCACAAAAACAAAGTTTTGAGAAAATGAGCTCCAAAGTTGAAATTTTTTCAAAAAAATCAGTGCGCCTGTACCCTACAATTGATATATATCATAGGTAGCACAGAGGTATGACTTGGATAATAACAACTTATCCAACTGAAAATATTAAATAAAAAGGGGGTAGGGGTCAAAAATGTGGGGTAGCCCACTTTACCTCTCAAGGCCACACTTGTGTTCATGTATACCTGTTTTACATCATCTTCAATGCAGAGTAAAAATCCCCAAATGTCGCTCTTGACCCACCCCGAATATCAAGGATACATCGCTAGCACCCTCATCAAAAGAGACCAATCCCATGATTCATTGCAGCCCAAGTTTGTTCTTGGGAGACAAGATAGCAAAATCAGTCCTGCCAAGGCTACAAGCACGATTTTTGCTTTCTTGGTATTGAGAAACATCCACTGTTTACTGGCTCTCAATCGTGCTGCCGCATGCATGGCCTGCATGGATAGATGGACCAATACAGAGAGACAGACCCAGACTCACACATAACACATATACCTCATCCTCTCACCATGTGCATTTGTGCTGTCCAGCTTGGCTTTAAGCAGCATCCTGAGCCTTGACACTTCCTGCCTCTTCAGTTCATCCAGACGTGTCCGTACATGGTGCCCCACCAAGTCCAGCTCCTTACTTAAGCGCCCGCTCTATAAAGCCGCATAGAGAGTTTGGGTTACCATTGGTTACAGTAAGTTATGTTCATGACAAAAAAATAAGTAAACAAAGCAAGCTAAAACGAAAGCAGGGAAAAAAACAACCATGGAAACAAGCAAGGAAAAACATAAGCAATCAAACGGGCAAAACAAAACTAGAATAAATAATAACGTGCAAGTTCAAGACTCACTTTGATGTCCTCTGTGTTAGCAGTCTGTAGCTTTTCCCTGAAATGTGGGTCTGTCTCCAATACTTCAATCACTTCTCTAAGGTATCTATCATAGTACAGGCCTGTGTCCTAAGAAAAGCATAAAAATTAGATAAACAGTGGGAGAATGACAGTATGGGATGAATTAGAACCTGGGTGTTGCTCAATACCAGGAACGCCAAGATCGTACATGCGGTCTTGTCAAGACCAGTCTTTCTAACTTGCCTCCCAAGAACAAATTTGGGGCGCAATGAATCATGGGACTAGTCTTGTTCAACAAGGTTGCAACCTATGTATCCTTGATATCCGGGTGGTGGCTGGGGGGGCGGGAGAGAGAGGTGGCATGAACAACATTCAGGGCCTTTTAATTTTTACCATCCTCTGTACTTCTGTTCTTAGTTTTGCGACTGGTCTTCAGCAATGGAAGATGACGTAAAACGGGTACACAAGAACGCAAGTACGATCAAGTACACATATTGAGAAAGTCCCCATCTACTGTAACCAGTGCTGTCTGTTAATGACATGAAGTACCATATTGTCATCTTGCTTGTCTTCTTGAGGGAGCTCAGTTCCTGGAGGCATTTTGTTGTGGTCAATGGGCACTGACCACGTTCCCACTGACATGGACAGGAGTAACAGCCAGTAGGGAATCACAGCCATTCTGCTTACAAAGAGTAAGGGCATTAGTGTCATCTGGGCGAAGGAAAGAACCACACGGTGCTGGCATATTAGGTTATGGTATCCTTCAGAGAAGTGTCAAGAACCATTTGGACATGTAATGTTTGGAGTTGGGTCAGTTGAACTTAGGATGACTAGAAAACAATAAAAAGTAGTTTACCATCATACAATGTTCAGTTTTTTTATATTAAATTATGTTATTCATAGCAATTAACTGCATTTAGTTATTAAATAATCAATCTGGACATGTAAATCACCTAATTAATTATTATTATTGTTATTATTATTATATGCAACTGAAGACATAACTCATAGCAATCACAATTTTCACTTATGTTCAACCTAACAGATTACTAATTTAATGCATATGGTACTTTCACCCCAAGTTGTAAAGATCAAACTCCTGATGACTCATATTTGTCACACCTTTCTCGTCTAAGTATAACCTAAAACGACATGACAAATTCAGAATATGAAACATATGAGCATCTAGTGTTTTCGTAACTTAATATCGAAACACTGAGCAAAGAAAACACATCAATTCAGCTAAGGCAAGCAAAATATTACAGCACAGCAAGGCAAAGAAGTAGGACAAATCGAAGCACATTACTGACTTCACACAAGGGACACACAAATGTACCTGAAAAAGCAAAGAGAAAAAAGCAGAAGCAAAAAACTAGGCTATGAAGAAGATACACTAAAATGTGACGTATACAGCTGAATGGCCGAGAAACAAAACGATAACACAAACAGACGTTGAGGTTCTATCCTAGACAACACGGGATCCCAAACCATCTGCCAGAAGCAAAGAACTTTGATCATCTAAAACTCCCGTATATTTAATTACTTGTATCTGCCTCCGTCAGCTCTCCGCGTAGCCATTACTTAGTCTCTTGTTTATTAGCCTACTCATCAGTATTGCTAGCCGTCCTGACCCCAGTAAATCTCCACTTACATGCATCCGCTCGTCCCTGTCACCCACCAACTGCACGTCTTGCCCACACGTCTCCTTTTCTGTGAACGTCAATCGCCGTTATCCGTACGTTCCCAGCACGCACAGATCCATGGGAAAAATGACGGCATCAATCAGCGACGTCATAATTGTAGTTTTTTCTTTAGTGCCGCCTGTAAACGGGTATAGAATGTCTGCCTAATTATCAGTGTGGATTATGTGAATATGCTTGGGGGCTGCCTGTGAATAGTAATGCAGTACTTATACAGTACTGTATGTTAGTCAGTCACTTTCAAAATTCACGTTACAAAAAAAGCCTAATGTTGTGTTTTAATTTTGTCAAATATTAAACAGTTGATTTTCAGGATTATAAATACCGTAGAGCATTACCCTTACTTTGAGTAGATTATGAAATTTATAGCAAATAAGGTGCGTTATGTCAAAACGTTTTAAAACAGTTTATTTTATAGTTTTAAAAAATATATCTGTATAAATATATAAAAAATAAAACGTCACAAAATAATTAAAGATAATGAACCACATTTTTGACATGGAAATACAGTGCTGATATAGATATTTTTAACAAATTAATGAATAAATATCGCAATAAATAAATAATCAGACAATAAACAAATAGACGAATAAATAATTGAAATAAATAAATAAATAAAACATCAAGTAAAATACATAATAGTTACGATATTAATCCAATCAAATCACAACAAATGTAAAACACCAAAAAGGCAGCAAAAATGAAAATTAAAATCATCTGCTGACATGACAAAATGGACCGCAAGATGGAAAATTGTGGGCCTATTAGTAAATTGTCTAAACAACTCATCCGACTGAGTGGTAAAATTACGCAGCACATTTCACAATTGCCTAAAAATAGACGTCCCTTAAGTTCGTTGGTGTGCTGGCTCTGCACTCCTCCGTTTCTTCATGACTGACATCAGCATTCAGATCCCTCTCCTTCAGTCCCATCCTCTGACTCCTCCTGAGCATGTTTTCTATCATCTCAGAAAAGTGCCGCACCGCTGTCTGGCATTACGAAAACAAGACACCGGTATTATCGTACATGGTTAAACTTTTAAGTTTTAAGTGTTCACGTGCGTGAAGAGCACTATACTCCAACTGAAACTGAGATCAATAACATGATTTCGTCCATAATATCTGTATTTTTATATGTATGCAAACCGACATTTTACATTTTCATTACGGCATATGAATAAACGTAAAAAATGTCTCCGTATTTTCTGGAATACTCCCTTTCCCTGGTTGCGCAACTTAAAGTAGCCTACTCACCGCATCTGTTTTACAAAGCCCTGCCAGTGTGCTGGTCATCCTATCAAACTGAATTCGCCGGACCCCCAGCTCCCTAAGGGCGCAATTCAAAGCCGCCGCTGCAATCACGGAGGGGCGTGTTCCCAAAAACTGGGAGTCGCAGATGCACAGGGCGGCCAGGGTGCTGCTCCGAGCGCGGAGAACTGAGCGCAACCTTGCGGTGTCTCCGCCGAGGCTCCCAGCCCTGTCCCTCAATGCAGACAAGAAGTGTGGAAGGAAGTCTTGGGGGGTCACGGCGGTAATGTCCCAATGGAGAGATGCTAGGACGATAATCTCCATGTCCTATTTGAAAGAGAAATGTAAGAAGGAACCGACAGGGTAAACATAACATCCATTCAATTCAATGAATCAATTAATTCAACAATTTTCCAGAAACTTTTCAGTGTCACCATTTTTGATTTTGATGAAATTTGGAACGTAAATTGCAGCATTTACCTTTGTGAGCCTCAGGGCCTTTTCAATGGCCCAGGTAGCAAAAATATATAATTGTGTATAATCGTGTGCTTTCTTATGAGCTATATTTTTTTACTATAAAAGCTACTACATAGATCGATGGAAAGCTAACAAATGTAATTTTTTCATGTTGTGGTCAAATTTAACTTTTGCATAAGTTTAGTTATTCAAGGTCAAATGTCATCTCCCAAACTGCATTTACTGCTGTCACTAATGAAGGCTGTGGAGTCCAATCTTCATTACATACCATACACACATGTGTGTACTAATTGTATGTAAAACAATGACCCATTGCATGGTAACCTACATCAGTTAAAAGCACCCCAAAGGTGTTTTAAGTTGGCATGGGGTGAGGGGAGGGGGGAAAATGTTTTCATTTAATTGGGAAGAAAGTATTCATTACCTGCTTTTAAAAACTGTGTTGTTATTCAAAGGGCTGTAGGAGTTATGGGACTCTGAAGGTATCAAATATCACTGAAACTACACAATTATCTCACTTTTTCTAATCAACTTCTTTCACAAAATAGCTGGAAGTGCAGCCTGAGCTATATGAAGTGTTACACAGAGTTAGTTGGCTTGTAAACAGCAGGTACATGGCAATGGCAGAGGGGCTCAGAGGTGACTCACCCGCAGGTGCTGTGGGAGAAAAGCGAAGCGAGCAGCCGTGCACAGGGCCTCGGCGCTGACAGCCTCTTCATCCACGAGTTTGGAAGCGAGCAGAACGCAGGCTGCAGTCAGGCAGAGCGGCGAGATGGGCAGGGAGAAGGACTGGGACAAATAGCGGTCTAACAGCGAGATGGCCAGGGGAAACACCGCATCCACAGAGCCGTGCTCGCCGCACACCTGGAGCGTGGGGGGAGACATACAATTAAAAACGTTGAGAGACTAGGTGCACACAAATATGACCACGTATTATTCTACATAGTAATGAAAATACAAACTCGTCAGAAAGCGCCCTCTGCCGTTTTCAATGGAGCTTATCTATAGAATGCACATATTCAGATGTTGACAGTGTTGACCTCCTCACCACTGTGCTGCCCCCTTCAAGACACTTCAAGAGTGATAATTATACAAAAAAAAAATGTAGTGAGATGTACTCAAGATGCTTTGATTAATGGCAGTGGTGCACAGTCAATATGAAACAGCACCTGTAGAGCTTATCAAATCCAAACACACGTACAGTACCTGCAGTGTCCAATTGGTCAGGGCCTCCCTGGTCTGCGAATCTTCTTCAATGAGAGACACGTAAAGTGGCGATGGCAGATACTTATTCTCGGACTTTAGCAGCCCTTCGATGACAGCGAGGTCCCATGAGCCTCTGCAGCAAGGCTCAGGGAGTCCCATACAGGCACCCTCACCCGACTGTGCCGCAGACATCGAGGAGCCAAGCAGAAATAGGACAGAGCCCTTCAGCAGAGTTGGCAGTAGTAGGTTCTGATGCAGTGTGGCTGCCCTTCTGCCTGCCTCTGTGTGTCTGTCTGTATCTCGTCTTCTGTCTGTTTCCCTCTGTCTGTGTGTCACTGTGTGCCTCTCCTGAATTTAAGCCTCCATCTCTTGCCTCTTCAATATATACCTCCTATAAACTGTAAAGTGGGAGGGGCCTGTAGAGGCAATGTGTTTTGTGGCCAAGAAAGAAAGAAGGAATTGTTATTAGGAAAAAAAAACAAAACAAAACTATTCAACAGAAGCATCAGCAGGTGGACTGGAAGACAGCAAAGGGGGAGGGAATGTTCAGGAGATGAGGCAGGGAAAACAGATTGTCACCCTAACCAAAAAAAAGGAAGGGTAGGATGACAAAAAGGTCATCTTCAAATAGTGACAATGGGAATGAATAACAATGCAGCCAGGCTTTATGGCAGCATGAATTTTTAGTTAATGTTTCATTCTATTCTGTGCCATTTTAACACTATACGTTCAAAACCAGCATGCAGAACATGCAGGTACCTATGGTACAGTTTGATCCTCGGACATATGGTACTGTACTAAAAGCTGCCCCTTCTATAGACACATTCTCTAGCTGATAATGATGCATGTGTTCTGGGTCCCTCTGAGGAATCTCATTGTCAAAGCAATCTGTGGTGGGCTGCCTGTTCACCCTCAGCTGCAATCTGTTTATCCGTTCAGGGTTGAGCGCTCACAATCAAGAGGGCAGGGCGGAGCATGCGAAAGCAACGGTGATGCCAGGCAGGTCAATGAGCCATGCTGTCTCCCCTCATACAGAGCCGTGAGACACCGGCTCCTGGCCTTATGCTCCATTGTATGCGCAGACACAGTGGCAGTCCTCTGGGGTTCCTTGTCGGTCATGGGAGGGTCAGGCTCATCAGGATCTCTCTCCTTTGGCAGCAGTAAAAGGTTTCACTTAGATGTTACTACAATGATCATAATTTTTCTATGCATATAATTGCATATGTATGATTTATGATATATCTTAGATGCATTTTTATTAGGGCTATGAAGTGGTTAAAATTTTAACTAACCACACAGTTTTCTGTGATTAATTGCGATTAATCGCACCTAACATTAAAACTTTCAGTCATAAATCTCTAAATTAATATACAACTAACACAAAGGAGAATATTTGGGTCATTCACACAATCTCATTACTATAACATATCAATTTTCTGAATTTTAAAATGAGTTTGAAGACAGACTCAAATGATATCACTTCATTGCTTAAACTGTCACTTTTCCCTCTAGGGCAGTTAATCAGTTTTGTTATATTGCCATTTATTTCTGTAATAAGCAAAAGTAATTCATCAAAAACCGGTGCAAGATTTATAGAGGACAGCAAAAACAATAATACTGTATCAATAATTGGCTAAACAATGTACTAATCATTTATTCCATGCAACAAAGTTGAAAGATTTAAAAACATTTAATATAGTTTTGTTTTCTTTTATATTTGGCTACATATTTGTTAAAAATGGTTTAAAATGATCAAATCAGAGAAATAAATAATATAATATTAATATACCCAAAAAGTTAACGCAATATCAATTGTTCTGCACACAAAAAAACAAACTGTATTTCATTGAAACATGTTTTTTGGAAAATTCTCCAATTTTTACAATCACCCAAATTTTAATAGATTTAATCATTTAATTTAAACTTGTGAAATACAGATTATTAATTTCCAGCAAGAATACCACTTGCAAGAAACTACAAACTGAATTTCAATGCTTTCAAAAGTCATTGAAAGGGCATATGTACATATAATTGCAGGTACTCAACAGGCAGATCAACACATTATTTAATTCTGACTGCATGATCAATCTAAAATGTAAAACCTATTTGACAAATAGCTCTAAAAACCCAAGCATGACAAACACTAAAAGAACCCTTAAACACATGAAAGATCTTCAGATTTTTGTCATGATCTGTCCCTGTTGCATTCCATTTGCTGTTCATCTTTTTTGGTCCCTTATCATCTTCACCTGATTCTAGTTATACATTATTTCTAGTGTTTGGCCTTCTGTAATGACCCACACCTGTCCCTCATCTGGTCCCTTGGGTTTGTGCAGACAGTATATGAACCTGCTTGTGCCTTGTTTCTTAGTCTGGTCATTGTAGGTATTAGTGCACTTTAGTGGTTGTTGAGGTTTTTACCCTGTTCCCTCCCGGTTGTGCCTTTCTACCTGCCGTTGGACCCCCTTGTGGTTATTTTGCTTCCGTTTTGGTTCTATAATAAGCCCATTTGCTCTGCAAGGCTGTGTAGATTGTTTCTCATTTTTGTCATGACGATTTTAAGGTATAAGATATCAATAAAATAAAACCAATCCTATCCAGTGTCATAACCTAAACTCTCATAATGTTTACAACCAAGAAGGAATATTATAGGCCTTTATTAACATTTTTGCTCATACTATTCTCCCATTTGGGTATCAAAATGATGCAAGCATTAATTAGATCAAAGCTAAAAAAAATAACGCTTTGTGTTGAAGCGATGAATTTCTTGCATCTATCTTCCAGGCATTTAGCCAGTACACAGCTGTTGGGATCCTGAACCCTGTTCTTGGCAGCAAAAGGCAGGGGAACACTCTGGATGGGATGCTTGTTTGGTGAATTAGAGTCACTCAATCGCCTATATTTTGTGTTAGCCCTGCAATGGACCTAGATTTAAGTTACACTTTTAAGTGTCATTTCATAAAATGTTTCCCATTCTCCATTGGGTCCACCTCAGTTTCATTCATTTCACTGTCACTCATTTCACCTAACAATGTGACTACCACAAAAGGAGGTTAAACAATTTCATTTGCTAGTAGAGGTTAACTACCATTTACAGAAAACTTTAATTCTGTTTTGAATCTGTTTTGCTCTTGCTACTTTCAGATGCTGAAGGAGACATTGGAATTGTCAAAAAATTGTGGGAAGAGGTTGAATATACAATTTGGCACAAAAGGTAAACTTATGTGGATTTGGGCCAATATTTGACCAAAAAGGAAGAATTATGGATGAAGAATCCTCAATGGATCCCCCACCAGGACCTCCAATTTAAAAAAAAAAAACCATGTACAGTACCTGTTGATAAATGCATATGAATTACGAAATCCTTCAACAGCTCAGTGAAACAGGACAGCTGAGATCAGACACAGAGACAACCAGAGATGATTCAATGTGTCAGGGGACTGTCTCCAGTCCCAGCCTGGTACTTTATTAAAAATGGGACTGCTTTTGTAAAATAATAACTGATGAATAACACTTTATATCCATCATTATGTTCAGATAGGGAATGCCCATAGAATAGAAATTCTTATGAAGAGCATTGCAAAGACAGATATATTACAGTAAATCATTAGCATTATACAAGGAGATAAAGCAGAGTAACATATTGCAAGCTGTTTAATTAGTGTGTTAAATTCATACTTCCCATCTGCACACAGACATGCACTGAAAGAGGAGAAGACAAGGAGGAGGACCCTGGACAGAATGAGAGGCAGGCCTGTCCCTCCGATTTCATGGGTCATTTGTCCGGATGGACGAGTTGCTGGTGTTCCTTTTGTCAAACACAAATTTAAACATGAGACACTATTTGAACAGACACTTGAGGAGTCAGAGAAGTGGGGCAAAGGGCACGCCAAGGGCAGGCCGCACTGTCAAGAGGCACGAGAAATTCTCAGTTACTGGTTGACTATAAAGAAGTACCCTGCATAATGTAAATCTGACAAGGCGTATTACAATAATCGATGCCCTATCTGCGGCTTACTTGCTTTATAAACATTTTGTATCTGTCTTCAGTAGAAATAGTTCGTCGATAGAACTTATTACAAAGCCATTAAAATGTTACCTACTAAATATATTCCCAGTCAAAACTGTAATATCCCTAACTGCCTTTGACAAAATTGCACTGCATACTTATTGTGAGGAAGACTGGTGCTTAATGCTTAAAACCATCATTTCCCTGTGGCGTTTTAAACCAATTTTTATCTGATTTCTTTATGAAATAACAAATATAACACTATTTTAAGAGATTTTCCCACAGGATAGTAAGATCAGTATGATACGTGTACAGCAAAGGGTATCTTGTACTTCAGTTTTCCTGTTGGGCAATAATTATGGCATAACAAAGATAGGGAACATGACAGAAATCTGACGATTGGACAATTTAAAGAGATCTTTTTAACATGAGGTTGCTAGTTGCTGTCAAACCACTGTCAAAACGTGACTGGTGATGAGAACATAGTGGATCATACATTTTAGTTGCATTTCAATATGATGGAATGTTTCTTTTCCTGAGGAGGTGGATTCCAACTAAGGTTATGTTTTCACACCAGTCTTTCCAGTGATAGTCACAGTTAATACTTGTACTACATCATTAACAGTATATATATACACAAGGGGCAAACTATTTCTCTGTATGGGGCCGTGGCCAGGATTTTTAAAATACTGAGGTCAAAAGTGTTAGTGAATCCTAGGTGTGCAACATAACGGATCGTTGTTACTGGCGTTGCAGAAATAATACAGAGGACTTGACCTTAGTGTCCTCAATGATAGGTATGTGCATGCCTCTGCCTTAAAAAAAATTAATTAAAGATGATGTGACAAAATGCATTCATAAAAAATCTAAACTCATTTTTTTAAAAGTTACATCATTAGCAAGTCAAAGTGTAATCAACTTAATATGGCAACTTGGCCATTGGAAAAATGTAAATAAAATTACACTACACTGTCAGTAGCAGCACAGTACCCTCACATGGTGCAGCTTAGCTATTTGTCATCATGAAAAATCTGCAGCAGTGGACAGATTTAACTCTGCATTTTCATTAATCAATACTCATTGTCTGGCGGAGAAGTCATTGTCAGACTCGAAACCCCTGTATGCCAAAAGGCCAGTGGCTGGCACATTATGTGTCGCCTTAATAGCAGACTTGGCAAATCATATATGGTCTCATACATGCAAACAGCTCTCTTTTGCCCATCTTTAATTTTTGAATGAGCATCAGATTGGCTATCTGCTATCACCACGTGAAATGTACAGTATTAATACTTAAAATTGATGTTCCCATTAATTTTAGTCTCTAATACTACAAAATTAAAGCTATCTACTGTATATGGGCAGTGAGCGTATAATTGCTCAGTAAAAATTCCATTTAATGTTAGAAAATATGCTAATAAATAGTAAATATGAATGTCTTCTCCAAAAAGTTACTGATGGCTTGTTGGATGGTTAGATGAACACCACTTCAGTTCCCAAACCTCTCCTCAGGGGCACCTCAGCCGTTCCATGTATTCGTCAAAATTCACCACCACATCACTAACTTCATTCACTTAATTAATTATTGTTAAAGTATTGATAAAGTATTGTTTAGCCAAACAAAGTTTGTTAGTAGTTAAGTTAAAAAAATATATATAGGTATTCTGGATGGTAACAGCAAGTACTGCGGTGACTTCTAGAGAGCTTTTCAAACGTTAAGCTGACACACTTTGGCAGACATAAAAATCATTGTGTTACACCAACATAAACATAATTTTAAAATAATTGTCTATGCCAGCCTATGGATTTGCACACTACTGTATGTGTAAGATGGTTATAAGGCACTCAGACCTCCTAGCATATTTCTTACTATGATGGTACCTTGGAACACGATCCAGAAGGTTGATCGAGTTGCGATTTGGTCAAGGTCCAAGTCAAATTTCCCCAAAAGAAAGAATGTAAATGAATTTAATCCGTTCCAGACCCCCAAATGATTGCCAGTTTAAACTTCTCTACCTAATAAACTAATGACACAGAAAAATAACAATAAATATAAAACTAATAGACACATGAAAAAGCACATATACATAATAAACATGAAATAAATGACAATCCCACACTCCGAATTGGAGACATTGGTGTGGGTTATATAGACAACTGGCGGATGTTCTGGGGTAGGCCTGGGCTTTTGAAGAGGGACGTTATTCACCCCTCGCGGGCTGGTGCCGACCTCCTGTCTAAAAGCATAGCTCATAGTCTACAGGCAAATTGCTGACTAACTAGAGCCAATTCCAGGCGGCAGGCAAACTGGCATAACCGACCACCTGCTAGTCGCTTAGAGTCGTCACCTAGGGTTCATTTTAATGAGACTGTGTCTGTTCCCTGCGTCTTTAATCATGGAAGACTATTCCACCGTAGTGTGTGCCATAATAACTTAATTAAAATAACGATGAATCCATTACTAGAAAACAGTTGTGATGCAATATTTAAACTTAAACTTGGACTTTTGAATATAAGATCACCGGCTCCTAAAGCCTGCCTCGTGCCCATTGCTTCCAGGACCCCCGCGACCCAGTAGGATAAGCGATATGGATGGATGGATGGATGACACCTAAGGTGCTAAATGAAATAATTACTGATTTTAGACTTGTTGCCCTATGCCTCCGTGATGGGCTGGCCCCCCATCCTGGGTTGCTCCCTGCCTCGTGCCCATTGCTTCTGGGATAGGCTCCGGACCCCCCTCGACCCAGTAGGATAAGCGGTTTGGAAAATGGATGGATGGATGGATGGATGTCCTATGCCTCACTGAGACCTTACTTAAACCGGATGAATTCATGGCACTAAATGAATCTACTCCAGCGGAATACAGTTATAAGCATAACGCTCGACCAAATCGCAAAGGTGCTGGTGTTGCTGCAATTTTTCAGTCCAACTTAGGAGTGTCTGAGAAATGTGGTGTGAGTTTCAGCACATTTGAAACTC
>JAODJX010002452.1:0-21136 GCA_026776945.1 Isichthys henryi
AGGCAACGTAGCTCCTGGGATCATTGGAACACGCAAACCCCTCCACCACGATAAGGTCTCGGCTCCAGGAGGGGTTTCCCGGAATTCAATCCCCAAATTTGCTTTCAGATCACACCCGACAGAGCTAGCCCAAAGATGAGAATCTTTAAATGAAACAAACGCCAGATTATTTAAACTGTACACTTCAGCTCTTGAAAGTTACTCGAGGTTTTGTGACAAATGACCTTTGCCTGTGACAAATAACCTCGGAGAAAAGACCTCTGAACGAAAGGACAAAGGATATTTGAGTTTGAAAGGCCAGTCTATATACATGCAGTTTGAAAGCAATAAAGAAAACAGACCATATCATATTTCCTCCAGTGGTCCCTGAACGATAAGTAAATATTAATTTCCTCCATCATCTCTTTTTCATGTTACAGTTGCCGCTCTATAAGGTGCCTCGTCTCTCGGGGAGTCATCCTGGCAGAGGTTCTGCAGGTTCCTCATGCCCCATGTGTTCACAGAGGCCGCAGCACGCAGGTGAATTCAGCCCCTGTTCACAGCCAGACCCAGCGTTGCCATTCAGGAGAAAATCAATGGCTGATGAGCGATGACATTTTAATCTAAAAGGTCCTGTATATTTGTGTTTTGGACTTTGGAGATGATCCCTAATGTAAAGTACATAGTGGGACTCTGAGGATCACAGTTCGCAAAGAATTTTTTTCTTTTCGATCTCCGTTGCCCAACCCCCCATCTCCCACCCTCCCTTTTCTCTCTTTGCTAAAACAATCATCAGTTACCCTGATCCACCTCGTTTGAGTTCATTTTCAGGAAGGAGCTAGCTTTCGGGATGGTGGCCTGTGCCACCCCCCTGCTGCCCATCACAAGAGCACATGGCCGGCATCCCAGGAGAGATGGCCGGTGAGCAAATCAATAATAATTATCAGATCGGAGATGCCATTCCTGTGGTGCTGCTGGGCAAACACCCAGGTGCCGGCTGCTCAGTTTACACATGCAAGAAGCGGTCAATGCGGACGGTGGCGTGCTGTGCTGAGCCCAGACAGGTTCACAGGCTGCATTTTCGCTTGTGTTAGTGCTGTGTCTTTCGTGCTGGAGGACATGCGTCCTGTGGCATTATGCAGGTCTGCCAGTCGCCTGTGCAGAATCGTAATCTACAGGCCCAGTCATGGATATGCACCTGCTGAATGAAATATACTGTAGTCTTAGGCAGTCAAAGAAAATCCTTAAACCTATTTTTCGGGGTAGTAAGTGTATATGTGCTCAACACAATTTATTATTAGAACATATGCAAATGAACAGCAACGATAAAAACTGACAAGAATTTCTTCCGTTCTCCAAAAAGTCACTGTTATCTTGTTTGATAACTAGGAGAACGGCGCTTCAGTTCCCAAACCTCGCCTCAGGGGGACCCCAGCCGTTCCATGCATTTGTTAAATCTGACCACCAGCTCAATTAATTAAATCAGTTAAATGACTCAATGAGGTATTGATTATCCAGACATGGTACGCTAGTGGTCAAGTCAGAAAATACACATGTATATTGCATGGTTGCTGCAGATAATGGGTTGACTTTATCAGAGGTTTTGAAATAGCTACACTGACACACTTTGACAGACATAATGTGAGACTCTGTGCCAGGCTGGGAAGAGAAGCCCATTTTGCGAAGTAGCCCACTTGCAAATAGGACTATTGTAGCAGTGGCAGTGGGGAGCAAAGTGGTTAAGGCCATAAAACACGGTTCAATTAGCGTAACGACCCGACGTGTCACCAGGGTCGGAACTCAACACACAGCAAGCCACGGAGGGCCCCAGCGGAATTAATGCCTTCCACAGCCGCAGGAAGCGTGAAGGCCGGGCTGCATCACCGGGAGGAGGCGAGGAACTGTCAGCAGCGAGGTGAGGTGGTATCTGGAGGGAGCGTGCAGTCACACGTTTGCAGACCACGCACTGCGTCGGCCTCAGCCCTAAACAAAACCGCATCATTGACACTGTGTGATGGCTTTGTGTGATGCACAAGGCAGGCCTACTGACATTTTGATATATATGCCTTTGGCCAAACAATTCGGGTCACTCTCATGCCACTTCCCAGTAAGATAATTAACACAGATCCACAGACGTGAAGCCCAGGGGTGTCCCAGCAGCTCAACAAAAGACAAAGTGCTGGACTCCTTTTGAGCCAGAAGTAATGAGCACAGAATGCACTGTGGAAACCAGTTCAGCACAGGCATGCAATATGTCCCAGTTCATTACAGGCTCGTCACACTCAGAGAGAGGCAGAAATACCAAGAGAGAGAGACATCCAAACCACTGCGATATTTCACTCACCATGTAGAGATGAAACACCAGCACCGATATTCTGTCATAATTTATAATACAGAAATCCACGACAAATATATTGGGGGGGGGGGCAGGTAATGCATAACATAATACAAAATACAGCCTGAATTCTTCCACTGGATGGTGCATCTTCTGAGATTTTCCATCATTTATAATAAACAGATCCCGTGTGAGTTTATGGGTGAGATTTGTATAATGGAATAGGAGATACAGCCTGAATTGCTTCAATGCATAGTGTATGTTTTGAGGTTTCAAATTATTTATAATACAGAGATCTAGTGCAATTTTATGAGGTAAGATTTGAATAATATAATAGAAGGTACGGCCTGAATTGCATATCTTCTGAGATTTTAGTGCCCTTCAGTCCAAGGTGGTTTCTATTTCGGAGCCTTCAGGCCGTCAAGCTCTTCAGACCTTGCAATTAAAACTCACTCCTGCTCAAGCTTGGCTGTTACTCCGAGGTCTTGAGAGGAAGGACAGGGCGGTGTCCATCTCAGCGATCAGCTCACGGAGATGATAACTGCACCTAGAAATCAATAGATGTGATGCCAGGCAACCAGGAAATGCCCCCACCCCCCCCAGAAGATGGTGAGAATCCTCCTAGTGTATTGCTCTGGGGGTGACGATCTTGACTGACGTTGTAGAGCTAATGAGTATCAATTAAATTTGACGGTTGAATAACAGCGGTAAGCACAGAGAAAAACATTGCACTGTCTTAAGTGCCCTTGTGGGATAACCCACGCTTCAGAACATGTGATGAGGATATAGATTATTTTACAGCTCAAAACATATTACAGCATTGTTTCTGTTTATTTGTGGTCGGCTGGTTGGACAGCCAGACGTATAGCATTTCAGAATTTCAGTTCATCTCAGGATTTGGGAGAATTACATGAGGTAATTCTTTCCATAAAAAGATAAGGTACATTCTGGAAGTATCAAGTCGATACAGGGACACTGCTGACAGTCACAGATCAGTATCCTGGAAACAGTGAACAAAAGAAAAGCATGATGTTCCAAAAACATCTCTTATTTAAAAATTCCAGTAACACTTCCTTGACGGGGCAAATAATATGATATTATACTATTACTTATGCATCAATTAACCACAAAGTAAGTCTTAAACTAAGTTACATTCTGATCTCATGTTAATTCAACATTAATGAATTGTGACCCATGTTTTATCTCTAACAGTTACTATATTTGTTATTATTTGTGTTAATTCTGTAAACTTTTGCGAATTGAAGGATCAAGTCATGAATAACACAAGTGAAATACTGATCTCACCTTTGTTCATCATTAATGAATCGCGATGCGTCTTTCATCCCAAATTACTATATTTGTTGCTATATCTATTAATTCTGTAAACCTTTGTGAACTACAGAGTCATGAATGACACAAGTTAATTATTGATCTCATATTTGTTCACCATTAATGAATCGTGATGCATTATTATCTCAAGCAGCGACTGTATTTGTTCATGACTTGTTCATGATTTGTACTTTAGTCATAACTGAGTTATTACTAAGGATTTGTGCCCCGTCAAGAAGTATGAGGCGTATTTTTCGTATCCTAGAGCGCAGCCATAACTCCATTTTACCTGCCTCCTTTTATACTGAGTTCCACGGCAAACGTGATTATGAATCCGACTTTGGAACCAGAGCACCAGCTCAAGCCACACGTCTGCACGCTCACAAACTTAATGGACTGTAAAGATTTGGACAGAGTGAGCTGTGAGAGTGAAAATCCCAAATAAGGCGGTTTCGAGTTGATGTTATTGGCTCCTTATGAAAGGCCCACCACGCCTCGACGTCTGTGGACTGGCCAATTTTACCACCTTTGGCACAGTCTGGATTTCGCTCCAGTATTACGTCTTTCATAAGGTATACGGTAATGAGATGCGCAGCGGATGACCCACTGATTCCCCTCTGTCTACACGGCCTGCCCATTATCCAGTACGCCACTCCCTCCCCCACAAAGGCACTTGCATGGCTTTCGCACATTGGGCCCTGTGTTTTAGGTCTGTTATTGTACCAGAATCGAATTGAGCTGTTTCGCTGATGTGACTGACATGCCAAGACAGAAATGAGAATGGTGGGAACGCGAAAATGAAACAGCCGTTTCACTAACCAACTTAGGTAAAAAGCCAAAACAGCATTCTCCAGACAATTTATAATAATGCCGTAATATTGGAAACGGTAGACTTCTCAGGAATATCTCTGCAATTGAAGGTGTTCAAAAGGTTAGTTTGCAAACACAGCTTCAGTAAGAGACGGGTGTTTTAATGAGGCGAAGGATACTGGGAGATTAGTAAAATATTGCCAAGGATGGGGTGCCGGTTTCATGGTCAAGGTAATTCATTTGTCCGGAATGTTGTCAATATGCAGCTCTTGCCTACTTTCACAGGCTCTAATGGAATTAGCCTCCTGTCCTGCATTAGCACAATGGAATATCCACATATATCCCACTGACAGACAGCTCGCACCGTGTGCGCTCATAAATAACAAGAAGCGAAGTCATACTACCTAAAGGAAGCTCCATCTCCGCTGCAGCTAAAAGAGCATTAATTGCACTTCCATAATAAATAAACATGCAAGCAAGCAAACCAACAAAAACCTTCAGCCTGAGTTAACTCATTGTCTAATTGGACTGAACTGAGTTGCTCTCGTACACAAGCGAATAAAAAGTGGGTAAAATTTTTGTGAAGTTGACAGCTAAATTTACTGCGCTGACTTTTATTGGGAAAACACCATGATGCTATTTTTTATTTTTATTCTTTTTATTCTGAGGTTCTGAGGAAGTGCACGGTTTTATAGACAATCTAAAATGTTGTAAAAACCAGCTTTCGGCTTTGTATTAAAAGGTTTATTTAATGTGGAAACTTTTAAGGGATGACAGGGGATATAAAAGAAGCAGATTACCAAAAGCTTTCTATATTATGCTTATAAGACTTGGCTTTACTTCAGAGTATTAAAAAGGTAAAAAAAAAAATGGTTATCTGCTTCAGCACAAATGGTATTTTCTATTCACAAGACATTAAAATAAATATGAATACTGTCACACCCTTTTCACCTGGGACTTCATCAGTATGCAAAGGACCCAGGGTCGATATACAGGGTCATGAGTGCTGTTCAGACCTGTTATATGGTTCCTGGAGTGTCCTGTCTTGTGCATCCAACCTGTTGTAAGGTCATACTTTGGACTTTATGATCTGTTTGGCTTTCTGTCTTTTAGATCTGTGCCCCAAACCAACCGCAGTAGTGTCCTCTTTCTGCACACCTTGCTCCAGAACCTTCCACACAGCCAGTGGCCCCAAGCCCTGGTGGTTCCCTGCTTCCTGGGGTGTCCTGCCTCACAAGCACAGGGAACGTTATGCAGTATGGCTGGGGTGGTTCATCTTGGGTGGTTCATAGTGGACTCCTTTACAAAAACACTTATTGGTGTACAGCTGCCATCTTTGCCCTGGAGTCAATCAAGGAAGCCGAAACGTTTGATGTAGCATTAGTGTGACACTTCCAAGCTCAGCCCTAAATTCTCTATTGCAATGAGTTGAATTGTAATGTAAAAGGTCTCCATTACATTAAGAGGGCATCAAGGCATGTACATAAAGCATGACGATTAACTCGATTGCTAAAGAGCATATTCCGGTCAGCCATAACATTAAAACCGCCTGCTAATATTGTGCTGGACCTCTTGTGCTGCCAAAACGGCTCTGACCCCTCGAGGCCTGGACTCCAGAAGACCTTTGAAGGTGCCCTGTGGTTTCTGGCACGAAAACGTTAGCAGCAGATCCTTTAAATCCTGTATGTTGTGAGGTGGGGGCTCCATGGATCGGACTTGTTTATTCAGTACATCTTACAGATGCTCAATGAAATTGAGATCTGGGGAATTTGGAGGTCAAGTCAACACTTTGAACTGTTTTTCATGTTCCTCAAGCCTTTCCTGAGCAATTTTTGCAGTGTGGAAGGTCGCATTATCCTGCTGAAAGAGGCCAGTGCCATCAGGGATTACTGTTGGCATGAAGGGAACATTGCCCAGAGCATCACACTGCCCCTATCAGCTTGCCTTCTCACATAGTGCATCCTGGTGCCATCTATTCTCCAGATAAATGCCGCACATTCACCCCGATGTCCAGCATTAAAATGGAACTGAAATTCTGAAACCTTGAAAGTATGAAATACCAAGGTGAGTGAAAGAAATGGGTCTCAATGATTAATACTTTATCATTGCTGGCTAGATGCTTTCATTAAAAAATAAGTGTTCTCTTTCTTTCATTCTTTGTGAGAATAATGTGAGAAACTGATTGAATATTTTTTGAATGAAGACTCTGGCGCCCAAAAACCCCATCCAGGGCAGTAGATGGATGGAGGCAGGGTGGTGAACATGTGTGACCCTGAATAGGACAAGCAAGCAAACAAAAACTTTTGTCAAATATTTGTGTGTATATATATATATATCATTTTTTTCTGAAACTGCTTATCGTATTTAGGGTCAGAGGGGGTCCAGAGCTTATTGCGGGGGGCTACTGGTGCATGGCAAGAAACCACCCAGGATGGGGCGCCAGCCCATCACAGAGCACACTCACACACCATTCGCTCACACATGTGGGCGGTTTGGTTCTCCAATTAGCCTCAGCATGTTTTTGGACTGGGGGTGGGGACGACGACGACACATGACAAGATGAAGAGAACATGCAAACTCCACACACATGGAGCCAGAGACTCAAACTCTGGTCCTAGAGGTGTGTGTGGCAATAGTTCTAATGGCTGCCCCACTATACTGTCCCTCATGTGTGTGTATGTGTATACATGTGTGTGTTTGTGTGTGTGTGTGTGTGTATAAATATATATGTATATGTGTGTGTGTATGTGTACATACTTATACATATATATTTACACACACACATATATGTTATACAGAGCAGTCTGTACGCATCAGCTGCTGTTAAGTCCAGCTAATTGCTCTGTGCATCGCCTCCCTCTGCTCAGTATGAATCAGGAGCCTCAGATCCATCCCAGGGTATCGCATTCCCAGGCAGACAGGCCCCAGCCATTTGACAGGAAGAGAGCCGGACTTCACTGGAACTGACAGTAATTCGTCCACATTTCAGCAGGGAAGCTGCTCCCGTGCCCTTCAGCAAAGTAGTTCTCCTCGATTGGCCCGGTGCGGCCAGCTCCACAGCGGGTCGCAGGAACCGCCAGGAGTATCGCGTGTGATCTGAAAGCGAACGGCCGCCCGTGAGCAAAAAGGGACGATGATGCAATAGCTTTGCCTAGGTAACAGCTGCCCGACGCCCACACACCCCCCACTTTATATAAATAGCTATAAACACTCCGCTTTCCCCAACACCACAACCAGGCTCAGCACATAGAGGTTTGTATCAGATTATAAGACGGTCGATACAGCAGGACGACAAACTTTCTGTGCGACTCGATTGTCAAAGGCTGTACCTTACAAAACAAAGTGGATAAACACAGTTATCGTTTCTTACATGAAATAATGCAACACCATGTGTTTAGTTAAAATTATCTTACTTAAAATCTGTAAATTAAAATTTTACGACGCATAACAACTCATTAATAACAAAAAGAAGGTGAATAGAAAAAAATATCACTTCACTGGCTTATTATGCTTCGTTAAAGCCAATAAAAAAATGCAGCCATTCCTCTCATGATCACATGTAATATAATCACATGATATAAACTAATAATTCCAGGAGGGTCCCTTGTGTGATTGTGCCCTGTGTGAGTGTGCCTTGTGCGACTGTGCCCTCTGCCCTGTGTGTGTGCCTTGTGCGACTGTGCCTTGTGCGACTGTGCCTTGTGCGAATGTGCCCTCTGCCCTGTGTGTGTGCCTTGTGCGACTGTGCCTTGTGCGAATGTGCCCCATGCCCAGTGGGTGTGCCCTCTGCCCTGTGTGTGTGCCTTGTGCGACTGTGCCTTGTATGAGTGTGCTCTATGTGACTGTGCCTAGTGTGAGTGTGCCTTGTGTGACTGTGCCCTGTGATGGGTTTGCACCCCATCCTGGGTTGTTCCTTGCCATGTGCCTGTAACCTCTGGGATAGGCTCTGAATCCCCTACTACCCTCAATAGAATAAGTGGTTACAAAAAATAGTTGGATGGATGGAAGTTTGGAAAAATTATCTGAAATGACAAATATGCTCATTAATTCATTTTTCCTCGTCTCATTCATTGTGCATTCAGTATTACATTAAAAATGGTTTAAAAGCTTTACTTAAATCCATTCCTATACAGAAGGTCTAAATAATCATCACACTCTCCTGCTTCCTGGTTTATCATCACAAGTGATGCTTTGACACTTTCTCACTGTAAGAAGGGACTTGCCTCTTCACAATAGCTCTGAATTTTCACTGATGAGGGGTGGCTTTTCAGAACTCCTCAGCCGTGGTGATGTGGTGAAGTGATTCTTTTTTTTTTTCCTCCTCCCAGAAAGTGGACCCCGCTGGATGCGTTTTCCTGTAGAAGCTTTCTGACAATCACGGATAATTATCTGCTGGGAGGCGCAGACATGGCGAGGCGAGGGGGCTTGGGGGTGTGTGGTGCATGGGGAAGGACAGGTCATCACCCCTCCCATCATCGCTACAAAGACAGCACCCATGACCTCGTTCACCAAATGTACGGTGTCCCAAAAACCTTGAAGTGCCTGCTGTAGCAAACATCTTCATTATTTCCCTCCCGGTCACAGATCCCAAAATAATCACCACTTGCAAAGACTCAGGACATCTTCTGTGTTAATTAGGAAAGAAACCTTAGATGCTTATCGTGTAATACTGTTAAATAAATAATCGAAAAGCATTTCAGATTATACCTGCATCATCTCTCTTTACCATGCATGGAAGAAAATCATGGGGATGCATTTTCTGTGTCTTTTGTTCATTTCAAATTTCTGCTCACTAGTTAGCTATGTCAGATCACGGTATACAGGTTTATTTACAAGCTCAGAGGTTTTAGACAATTGAAGGTGGTTTAGTGTAGCTGACCTCTAGGTCAGAGGTCAGTGACCCCGCAGGTTCTATGAGGAGTCAATTTCGCATAGGCCAAAGGGCACAAATTATGCACCGAACAACATTAGCGCTAAAAGAATTGCCTTATACAGCAAAAATACATTTCCGAATAATTTAGAAATACAGAATCTGTACAGGATTATGCATGTTTAGAGCATGGGGTAAATTTATGTGTCATATGATTCCTCATATTCTTTGTTTGTTAGTCAATGATCATTAAATACAAGGCAAATTAGGTTTGCATAAATGTGTGAATTGTTGCTGATCAGGTTATGCAGTCACAAAACGAGCGGGGTTGGTGTGTGAGAAGCCAGGGTGTCAAGTTGGTCTCGCATGCATAGAAATGCGACGGAGGCGAGCAAGGCTGTGAACAACCAAGGAGAGCACTGATCATTTAGACTGTTTCACTATGTGTCAGAATATACTGGAGTAGATTACAAGAGCTGACATCCCTCATGGTTGAATCCACAGGACTGACTTTGTTGGACAAACATGGAAAATAGCCAGGATATTGGATATCAGCAAACAACGATGCTGAAAGTGTGGCAGACGGGGGATACTGCTGTCAGCAACAGGCTCACGACAAGCAAATGTACAGATCAAAAGCAAGAGGATTCTCTCCCTCCTTCTCATTCTGTGACTCAAAAGGGAAACTAGTAAAGCCCCTGAACAAACACCATTATGCTTCCCAGAGAGATACAGCAGAGACCCAGGATTACCTGGCTGGATTTGGCTTGACTGGAAATCGTTCTGGTTTGGCAGCTGGAAAGGCCAGCCCATGGAAGAGGTCCCACAGCTGACTCTGCTCTGGAGTAGCACAGTGCCACATACAGTCGGAAGGGCACCAGGTGCGTAGGAGAGGCCGAGAGGCCCTGATATCTACTGCCCACCCCCCATTACAGATGGAAGACAGAGTCACAGCCAAGTGGTTTATGGTGAAGGGTTGGGAGGTCACCCATCCTGGCTTTGAATGCCGTTGACCCTTTGTGTAACCTTAAGCAAATGACCATGGGGGTCATTGAAAAGCCTCCTTTTATGGTGGACATAGTATACAAAAGGTGTCAGAGCTGCTCTCCCAAAGTGTTTAATAAGGCCTGTATGTCAATGAGATGATGTTTCTGGACATTTTCCACTGTGCAGTGTGAATCACTGGTTTTATACCCTCAAACAGAACTGTTCCACAAGCCTCCAACATACTGCTATCCAATGTACTGCTATCTAAGATTGACAGAAACTATCAAAAAAATATGACATTAACTGCTAGGACAATCTTTTTGAAAAAGACCACAGCAGTATTTTATACATTTTCTAATAATTTCTTGTTGGGTGGGTGGGTTGTTTGACCAGCTAATATCATCAGATATCACATCTATCATGGCTGCAACATGTACAATGATTTTCTGCTGAGAGAAAAAAACATCCTGTTATTATTTGTGACAATATAAAATTGTGGAAATATTCCCTTATGTTATCTGGCGATATGAAAGTAATAATTGTTGTTGACGGTAGCACAAAAGCGGAGGGCTTTAGGACCCAGTGATTGTTTAGGGCTGGAAGCTGGGAGCTGGGCAGGGCTTTGCCTCAGATGCTGCTTTTAACTGAGACCCTTAAAAAAACAGCAGGCACCACAGGGCACCCAGGCAACCAGCCAGCCAGGATGCCAGGAGCAGTGCAGCCTTCCACTGCACAAGCAGCCAAGTGCTCCTGAGTATCAGTTAGCGACCTGCAGGGGGCTAAACTCGCTCAAGTAAGGTACTTATTTTGAAAGGTGACTCCAGCATTTATCTCGGGAAAGATCGGAAGTCGATATAATCCTACAAGATGGGAGCTAAAATGTCTACCTGGATTTCCGTGACGCTAAACATACACTACCAGTCAAAAGTTAACCAAAACACTTCTGTCTAATGTCGTTGGCGGTGAAACTTACCAGCGCTTATTAAGGGGATAACCTCACATAGTTTTTTATTCTGTGGAAAACAAAAAGATTGATCTGCTGGACAAATTTAATAAGAATTATGAACATTCTGTAGGTAATATATGCAAAATATAAATAAAAAGTTGCGTCCAGTGTGCAGTTTCTTATGAAATTATGTGTGAAGTTTAACCCACAAACCTTTTGCGTGCGTCTCCCATGCTTATTTAGCATAAAAATCCCAGTTCGTGTTGTGTGGTGTGAAAGCGACACATGAAAGTAGCCAGGGACCACAAAAGTTCCAGGTCGAGACAGTCCAGGGACTTGTAAACCAGCACCAGGTTCCAGAACTTCTGTGTGAAAGTGCCTAGTGTGATGATGTAGGACAGGAAGACTTAATCTTATGCTGAGGTTTTCGCTGCAACCCCCTAATTTAGATTACTAATTAGAAGACTGATTGGCTGAAGAGTCCTCACACCTGCATTTGAACAGCTGACATAAAGGTTACCCCAAAAACGTGCATACACACTGCATGGCCCTTTCCGGATAAGATTGGCCACCCTTGGTGTAGGTAGAAATCAGCAAACCAGATACATGAAGGTGACGGAGACAAGAAGTTCCAGTCTGGTTTACTGCCTTCCAAATTGAGAAGCCGTGATGTACCCAGTTTCTGTAAAGACCAGGTCCACTGGGGGGCATGTTCCAGGTTAAAAGAGCACGCCGAGTTAGTCTGACGCTTGAAGATGTCTGATGCACCATTAAACCTGAATGGCAAAGCCCTATAATGGTAAAGTCCATTAGTTGTTGTTTTCCCAGGCGTCTGTGGAAAGTGGCTTGTACTCACCGCCTTTCATCACGTTCAGCGTGCTGATGAAGCACTGTGATTTGGCTGCTGGATGATGTCGCTAGCCCTGGGAACAGGATTAACCCTATATATATACCAATATGAAACACTCAGTGTTATTTCAAAAACTCTGTGAACCATTTAGCTTCATGACCATTATGAATCAAACAGAACCAAGCAACATGCATCTCCTCATCGCCTGGCCATGATCTTCACGGACGGAGTGGGGCGGGGCCTGTCAGAGCCATAGATGCCTTTATTTGGCCCACAAATTTCCCATGAATTCAAACAAGGAA
The DNA here is from genome assembly GCA_026776945.1 of Isichthys henryi. Classification (NCBI taxonomy): domain Eukaryota; kingdom Metazoa; phylum Chordata; class Actinopteri; order Osteoglossiformes; family Mormyridae; genus Isichthys; species Isichthys henryi. The sequence continues at coordinate 12,409 of JAODJX010002452.1, forward strand.
TATAAATGATGCAACGGTTTTCCATTATAGACTTATAGACTGAACATAGGCAGCTTCCTGCCAGCACTGTCTCCTGCCCCTTTTACTCAATAATAATTCCTAGAATAGATGGGCAGAGACGCCGGAATGCAAAAATGCATCAGGAAAAAGAAGGCGGTAAGAATGTAGATGTTAAGAGGGCGAAATGTGAACAAACCTATTCAAGCAGTGGGAGAACATGCAACACTACACATCTAAATCCAAGAAGGAACCCAACCTACAACCCTGTATGCCTGAAATCACACCCAGTGAGCCACATCCTGCCACATCCCTGTACAGATATGTCATCTAATACCAGCTTGCATAGATCTTGCACAAAATTTCGTAGTGAGTCTGAATACCAGGCAAATATAAATACCATAGCTGGTGTTTTCTAAGATTTACGGTAGCTCAGTTTTATACGATAAAGAATTGCTAGTCTCGGAAATAACTCAATAAACGTTGCAGGAACAGGCTCTTTTAGCCTTGGAAAAAATAGATCATAGCTGCATTAAATGTCTCTCTCCTCTGTCAAGAAACAGCTGAAGTCATTTTCTTCATTCATGTCATAGAGTGTTGGAGAGTCTCTCTGATGGAGGTTTCATATTGTATAATGTGTCAAAGTATTAAGACAAATAGGTGTATCAATGGACTTTCAGGCTTTCCACTTAAAGACTAACAATATATTAAAGTGTTCTTTGGTTTCCTTCTGTTATCTGGCACCAGTTAAGAGCTCAAGCAGACATGTCAAAGATAAAGGTTGCACTATGCAGTGTTGTGTCAGATGCATACGAGGATCTTTCTGTAGGGGCCATCCTGCGATACAGACTAGCTGACCTTGCTGAACTAAAAATGTAGCTCTTTGAAAAATATAGATCTGACCTGACAATCGCAGCTACACTCAGTGTCTTTTCTGGGTTAAACCCTCTTTTGTTTCAAGCGTGAGTGGCGGGTTCCGTTGAGAGCTTTGTGGCTAGATGCTGGGAGGCGATTTCATGTTTTTTTCCAGGACACGATCTCCCTGGGACATCGTTCCAAAGACGCTTTACAGCGACTGGAAGCAAGCAGGGACCGAGGAGGAGCCCCTTGACCCCTTTCACATAAGGTGTCCTAGACGGCTGACCACAGCACGCAGGAGTCCTAGGGAAGACAAATGGCACTTTTTCTGCACTAAATCGCTCTGACAGCCCTGGATGCTCTTCCCAGAATCAGTCTGTTGCATTCTATATAATGAACACGCAATATATAAACACATTATATAAACATACTCCATATATTACCTTCACCTGATATGTTCTAATTTATTTGACCTTATCTTACATGCAACACTACATATGTAAATCCAAGAAGGAACTCAACCTATATCCCTGTGCATGTAATATTTGTGAACAATTTGCATTTCTAACATGTCTTATGTATTTGTACTTGTGTAAATGAATATATACTGAGCATTATATAAATTTGAATGGTGGTAGGTCTTTGTAAATGACCAGCATCCATCATGAAGAGTGAAAACAAGCAGTGAATGAGGAGGATTTCCTGTAATGAACTGTAATGAACGCAAAGGGCCCTGGATGCCAAGTGACTGTCTGTAATTTGACAAAAGCAGCACATACACCTACAGTATATGAACTTCCCAGATGAAGAGAATTGTGTGTTGCGTAATCGTACTTTTCTTCGGGTTCCTGCAAAGACAACAACCGACGCCAAAATTGAAGTTTTTTTATTTTTTATTTATTTTAATCGCATCATAATCCCCACATCAGTATTGCTTCCATTTAAATGACTTTCAGTATTTATTGCCTGCTTCTGATTATAAAAAAAAAAAAAAAAAAAAACTATTTGGGATCATTTGATTTATTCATTAATACATTTTACATGGTATTTAGTCATTATTCATTATTTCATCAAAGTTTAATAATGAATAAAAATTGTAAACAGATATGATTTAACTCAAGACCCGTCACCAAAGCTTGAACCAATAGCGATGCAGTTGCTAGGCAGCAAGGTTACTCTGTCCTGTTATGAACTCTGCCAAGGTGTTTACACATTCTGATTTAAACAATTTGCACTTAGCTTGCGTCACCATTGTATAAAGATGGTTTTGATTAATTGAATTGCATACTTACATGATTATAGTACATCTACATAACAACTATCTGCGCAAACTGGATGAGTACTGAAGTATTATAATATATAATAATAAACACATCACAATTACCACTAGATTTTCTCTTAAATTACTTTTAAAATATACTAAATGTTTATTAAATGTAGATATGCTGCATATATTTCGATACATATGTATATATAATATGAAATAAATGTGGCAATTACTTGTTAAATAAGCAAACTTTCTTATTAATATTATGTATTATTAATATATAATTTGTAAAAATAAATATGACTAAATTTGGTACTTAAGGTTTACAAAATACTGAAGTATTCAGATAAAATAAAATTGTTTGAATGCTGGATTAGTAGGAATAAGTAAAGGTGCATATTTAGGGAATGATAGATTTCCATATATTTTCTTTGCAGTAGTGCAGTGTCAAATTAATACCAAATAACAGGCAACTGAAACACATCAGAGTAATAAAGCTGCCAGAGTTGATATAGGAATGAAAACACTTGCAATAAGTCAAACAACTTAAATGCTAAATAATATATCATCCAATCAATATCAATAATAAATAAATAGCAACAATAAATCTGTAGTAATATCAAAAACGGTCAGTGGAGAAGAGGGGTTTGTGTTTTACGGCTTCCGCTGTGGTCTGTGCGTGGAGGGAACACGTTTCCTGTAGGGCGTGTGAGGCAAATGGTACCTTCTACATTGCATGAAGCGGGTGGCTTGTAAGGTTCCTGAATTTACCCAAGATCAGCAAATTAGCAAACACAGTTTGAAAGACAGCTGCAGCAACTGCTTAGGTGCCGCATGAAGCTACAGACAGGTCAGTGACCAACAGAGTTGGGTAATTCAGGTCCAGAGAGTAGTTGTTGTTTCGACCAACCAAAATCTTGGTGTGGATTTGTACTTTCTGGTGACCAACTATGGATTGTTTATCATATTACAATTTATGTCCCAGTTACTGCGGAACATCCATTCATCAATCCATTTTCCATAACAGCTTGCCCAGTATAGGGCTACTGTGTGCAATGGAATATGTGGAATGGAACTGCAGGAGTTATATCAGCTTCAGTTATTAAACTTATGCTGCATCATTGTTTCCAAATCCGGTCCTTGGGGACCCACACACAGTCCATGTTTTTGCTCCCTCCCAGCTCCAGGTAGGTAGCAAAAACGTGGACTGTCTGGCAGGGAGCTGGGAAGGAGCAAAACCGTGGACTGTCTGTGGGTCCTCACAGACCAGGTTGAGAAACACAGCCTTACATCACTAATCTTATTATGTAAATTATTCCATTTTTATAATGAAAACTGAACACACGAAGAACACTACAAAATAAATGGACCGCGAGGAATCAAAACTAAAAAGGATAAAGACAATGACTATCCTCAAAAGGTCGAGGCAACAAGGAGCAGCCAAGCAGGCAACAAATAACAAAATACAGAGTAACCACTAAGACATGAAATACTTCTTACGAACTACACAAGAAATACTAGGCTGACAAACATCACTAACAACATCAATGACCCACTCGGGAAACAGGAACTTAAATACAGAAACTAAAACGGATAATGACACAGGAGGAGCGAGATAGACAATTAACCAATCCGGGAGGGTGCAGGGCAACGAGGAATCAGGCAAACACACTAGGGCAGGCGCAAGAACAGGCAACAGGTGGAACTAATAATTAACTCAAGGAATTCAGAAACTAAACAGGGAAGCTAAGAACTGACAGAGAAACAAGGAAAACAGAATCTAACACTGGAGGAATAAGAAAGACAAGTAAAACGCAACCAAGGCAGAAAGTGTCACTTCCGGAACTTTATTCCTCCTCGATTTATTCGGGCTGACACACTCAAAACACATAGTAAAATTAATGACTGGACTGGGGGGGAAAACATACCTAACACAGACTTAAATACATAGGACTAATGATTAAAGAGGAAACAGCTGATAAACACGGGGAGTCCACACGGGGTAGACGAGGGGGGCGTGGCACACGGGAGGATCGGACAAGCGGGGCGTGGCACACGGGAGTATCGGACGAGCGGGGCGTGGCACACGGGAGTATCGGACGAGCGGGGCGTGGCACACGGGAGTATTGGACGAGCGGGGCGTGGCACAAAGCAAAAAACCAAAACAGAAAACAAACCACAAAAATCACAAGAACAAGAAGAACTGACAAAACCAATGAAACCAAATATAGGAGGTGGGATCTGAACCCACAACTGAGGAGCTAACAGGTGGTCACACACTCAGCTTGTTGAGCCATGCGGATATTCAGGCAACAGGGGAAATACTAAAGACCTGGACAACGGGGGAAGACGGGACAGACTGGGACAAACAAGTGCTGACTCTGATAAGACCTCATACAGCCCTAACACATTGCAGTAAACGGGGAGTATCTCAATGAAAACATGCTTTATGTTGTATACATAGGGTCACATACATTGAAGGGTGGACAGTCCTGTTTCCCAGCCACACGCCTGTAAGTAATCATAACACCATAATGATAGCATTGTTAGTATCATGCATCCTTTATGCTCTGTTGCATCGACCCAGACATCTTTTCAACAACATGAAGATCTCAACAACCAAAAATTTCAACAACCTAATCTCTGCCTAATATCAGTATAAGATGCTAACAGGTTAGGATGCTGTTCAGCCAAATGGCTATTTCAATATTAGTTTAAATACCAGTACTCATGGCCATAAGTGGAAATTAGCAGGAGAACATGAAAATGGACTTGAGGAAGCACTTCTTTATACAGCGTGTAGTTAGAGTATGGAATAGTCTTCACGCTAGTGTAGCGCAAGCTAAAACCCTGGGTTCCTAGAGCTAGATAAGATTTTAACAACTCGAAGCTATTAGTTAAGTTCTTCCCAAACGAGCTTGATGTGCCGAATGGCCTCCTCTCGTTTGTAAATTTCTTATATTCTTATGTTCATGCAAGCATGTCAATGATGTATGAAAACTTCAAACCATTTGATCAATATTTCACGAGCTTTTCACACCGAAGTTTTCCACTGATTACAAGTCCCCTTTTGATATTACCAGCCTTACTTTAAAAGCAGACATGATGAAATGTTCCATGCATATTGAGTTGTGTTAGATACCTTGTGTACAACAGCTTCCCTGAACAAGTCAAGTATTGGCCACCAAAGGAAAGAAAATGCAATGAAGATGACCCAGAAAAAAGGGGTGAAGTGTCTTTATTTACTGTCTTGAAAAACAAAAGCCAGGCATGCCACACATGCTATTTATTTCACCTTAATAAAGGAGAAATAAATCAGGGAAATGGCCCTGGAGTGCCGTACACCTCGATTACATGGCACGTGGATTTCAACCCTGAATGCTGCCCTTGAGCTAAATCTCGCCTGGCGAAGAGAACCTTGTGATACAGGGATGACAGGGGAAGCAGGTATTTTTTATCAGGGACATGTCCTTTTTTGTGGGGGGGGGGATTATGGATGCAAGGGCAAGAATGGGGTTAACATGAACAGTGGTGAAATGTGACAAAAAAAGAAAAGAAAATCCATTTCAGTGAAAGAAAGACAAACAAAACTCTAATTCTGGCAGGGGGTGTTGGGAATGGGGAGTGGGACAGGAGCTCCAGATGTGGGCAGCTTTACTGGGGAGAGAGAGAAAGGAGGCAGCCATTTATAGAACAAACAACAAGGTACAGGTGGACTGAATGAGCACGGTGCTCATTGTGTCTCTACCTCCTGCCTGAGACAGCCTGGCTCCCTCCCCGGTCGCTCACTGATTTTATTGGAACCTTTATTATTCTTTATTATATTATTTGGGCATATTTTTTTAAATTGAGGTATAGTGTGTTTTATTACTTTAGCTGAGAACAGACAGCATTGATAAACATTTTTAACATATATGCCAGGTCCATCTTTCCATCTTAACCGTGGAAAAATTCATTAAAATGTTTTTGGTACGACCTGCAGAATGTAATTAATGACCTAGAGAGGAGTGGCAGCCTGGGTTATCAGTAAAAGCACTTCCCTTATACCGCGACCGCAAAAGAATACGAATCAGAATGTGGAATCCACTACATTTCTACTATTTTTTAACTGCTTAAATGGCTTATACTGTAGAGGGTTTTTAAGCAGAAACCAGGCCTTTAGGTTAAGATCCGCACTGGAATTTTGTACAAATAATTTCCAAAATAAATTAGTGCTAATGAATACAGCGGTGTTGAATATCATACAAAAGCCACGCAATACACTTGTTTTTTACATTAAATTTGTTGTGAACTGCCATCCAGTCCCGTGGCCTGGATCTCATCACAGCTTGCATGTAAGACGCAGTCATTTATGTGACCTACAGGGGGCAGCATTAGGTCCTCAACTATTATTGCATCTTGTATTTATCGATTTCAGTATGAGCCTCCCTAGCTCTTCCCAGACCTTTGTCCTGTGCCAGCTGCCATGATATGAGCACAAAAGCTCTGAGTTTGATCCCAAACTCTTTCCTCTGCACCCCTGGGACTCTGTACTGGAGGACAAATGGGCCGTAGGGGCCAGTTCTGCCCTTGACTGCCCCTGTGACGGATTTGGCACATCAACCAGTGAGTGCTGTGCCTATTTCGCAAAATATATTGTGGGATATTTTGCACTGTCACAGGTCAATGGCGCATGTTATTGGGATCCAGCAAAACATAGCCTTTGCAGTCCTTCCTGCTCCAAGAAAGTATTTGATTTTTAAATTTAATTGTATAGTCCCAGCAGCGGACTAAACCGCCCACAAAATACTGGTGAAGACTAAATAAGTGCTACCTAACCGGGGACGTTGGTCTATGTGTTCCTTAGTAATCACCCTGGTACTGTACAGGAATGTGTGATATAATCTCAGTTTGTGTGACTCACATAGAAGCACTGCATTATGGGAAGAAGCTCTCTCCTTTCCACATGCTAATGCCAGTATAGGGAAGTCCTTCCTGTTTTCTGCTGTTTTCTCCATCACGGTGAACAGAGATTTCTCGAGGAAGGGATGGTGAGATTTTTCTTGGACACCATCATGGTATAAATTGGTAGGTTATCTGGACATGATGCAAAGGCACGATTTTCTCTTTAAGTTAAAAGAGCCCCCCGGAAACAGCTGAGCCAAGTCATTGCTCTCAGATGCTCTGCCTCACCAACAGAACAAACTTAATTTAAATGGCTATCGATGGTTAACAGGGGCATAGAAGGGTCTGTTCTTCAGCCTCACCAATGCCCATTAAGTTGGCATCAACATCCCTCTGAAATAAGCATGTAAAGCCCTTATGATTACCGATTTATAAACAGATGCTCACCTTTTCCAGGTGGAATGCTTCAGACAACTCTCACCTTACGTCCTTTCTGTATCTGAGACATAAGTCATGGTAGGCAGCCGCGAGCCCGAACATGAGAGCATACCTGCCCCTGTTCCCTGATGTCCGTTTGTTATTACACGTCTTACATGTCACTTCAGATGTGGGTGTATGGACAGAAATCAATTTGCCATAGTGAGAGAGTGGCCCGTGTGGTCGAGCTATGAAATACGTCTCATGGCCTGCAGTGGATTTTTGTCCCTCTTGCCCAGATTTAACTGCAGAAATGTCTGCAGTGCTCATTGTTAAATATAGAGAAATATCACTGCAGAGACACACATTTCAGATATACAACTGACCACAAAGACGTTACTGGGCTAGTATTCATAATCCTAAATAATCCTACTTCTGTCTGACTAATTTTCAGATCCAATTGTTAAGGACCAGGCTTACTGTTGCAATCTGAGAAAGCTGAATCAAAGGAAATTCTGGATACACTTTCTATGAATACCATGTGAAGTGAAGTGGAAGTGATTAGTTGTCACTGTTGACACACCATAGCACACAATGCACAACAATTAAATGTGTTTAACCTATATGTGACATAGCAGGGAGCAGCTAATTCAGCACCCTGGGAGCAGTGAATGGGGGCGGTACCTTGCTTAGGGTAAGTCAGTGGTACTTTGCTGGTCGGAAATTCGAACCAGCAATCCTTTGATTACTAGTGTGCTTCCCCAACCATTAAGCTACCAATATAAGAATCTATGAAACAGTCATAACACACTATATTGCATTTAGAACCCTGGCTATAAACATTTATAATATGGCATAACACATTATATGTAACGGATGAGGGTAGCAGGAATAAGGAGGACACTATTGCCTTCTAGCTATTGCTGCCACTCTTCCAACGCCAGATGGACTGTCAGTAGTTCACAATTGCCAATATCGTAGTTCTTTTCAGTTATGGGGGGAAAAAGGCACAAAGATGCAACTTGTTGTCTGAAACATCCATCCATCTATCCATTTTCGAAAACCGCTTATCCCACTGGGTCGCAGGGGGTCCGGAGCCTATCCCGGAAGCAATGGGCACGAGGCAGGGAACAACCCATGATGGGGGGACCAGCCCATCGCAGGGCACACTCACACACCATTCACTCACACATGCACACCTACGGGCTATTTAGCAACTCCAATTAGTCTCAGCATGTTTTTGGACTGTGGGGGAAAACCGGAGTACCCGGAGGAAACCCCACGACGACATGGGGAGAACATGCA
>JAODJX010002456.1:0-21133 GCA_026776945.1 Isichthys henryi
TAACACATTACCCAGTCTACATCAGTATAGATATCCAGCATGATTTTTTCCCCATTGATATCTGATGTGTTTTCAAACAGTATATGTATGTGTTTGAGCAGTGTATGTATATGTATGAATATGTATGTATATATATGTATGTATGTATATACATATCGAGTGGCTTCTTCAGATCTCCAAATGCCATTAGTGTATCTGTTATAGTTCTGAATTATGTCACAGAAAACTTTGGTCATACTACAAAAGAGAAATAAATAGAATAAATATTTAAGCATAAATGTAAATAATATTTTCAAACACGAACATGAAAACATACACAAATGATTACATGTAACCATCTAACTGGTGCAGAAATAATTTACAAATTGTCATGTAAGTGGATTGTGCACTAAATTAGAATAATTTCACACCTATATATCACAGTAGGAACTGGCAGCATTCAGGTACAAATGCATGTAACTTTCACATTTTCAAGTGATCCATTCAATATGTATAGAAATTGTGCAAGTTGGTGAGTATGGGACAAGTACAGATTAGTTGGGAGGGGCAAGTGACGGGGCTGTCCAGGGAATACCATACTGTCGTTTCCAGCAACACCAATTCTGTTTAAATTGCGTTTTAAGTGGCTATTCCTGCTGTTTCAAACAAAATAAAGCTGACTTTCATCCTTTTTTCTCCTCTCAGCAGGAGCTGTGATAAAACGGAAGGGGGACTTTCCAGACCTCACCAGAAACACTGGAACCTGACGAAAAATCACAAAAGTGGTATCACTGTAAAATCCTGATACAAAAGAAGAAAACTGGGCAGTGAGAAAAGAGGCTGTTTAACACACCTGTACCAAAGGCTGTTGCACTTAAAATCAGATTGAAAAGGAAAAGGAAATACAGATGTCTTAATAGCAAAAACTGTTATAAAAATCAAGGCTATAGCTATGTAAATAGCCAAAAGGTGGCAAAATTACATATTTAAAGAGAGGATTTATGGAAATAATTATATGAATTATCAACAAGAAGTTCAATACAAATGGATGTTCAAAGGATTACAGTCCAGTAGTATGGAAAAGTTACCAGTTTTCTCCATCAAAAAACAGGTGAAAAACTAATTATTTGACTGAAGTCTTATCTTGTCACTAATGTCATTGTAGAAATCTGACACTTTCAGGCATTTGAAAAAAACACAGGAGTGAAATATATACTGTAAACACACTGGAACGCTACAAAGAACAAAAAAAATCATAAAAACATTTTAATGAGCTCTGTGCCCACTTCTCCTTAATGGAAAGTGGGGGGAATAGCAGATCACCATCCAGAGGAAGAGAGAGCAACAGTGCTTCAGGAACAGGAGGTGGCAGCAGCAGAGCAGGAGGTGGTTCTGGAGCAGGCAGTTCCCGAAGCACCATTGTTTCAGGCCGCAGTTCCTCAGTGAGTGCTGGTGGTATCATTGTTGCAGCCTCTGGAGCAGGAGTTGTTCCAGCACCACCACCAAGTGCCAGTGAGTGGGAAATGTTCCAGTTTGGAAAGTATCCAGTGGACATTTTGGAGATGCTTAGTGGACATCAGGCCCACCAGTTTAAAGGCCTTGGCTTGGAAAGGCAGCTGCAACATCAGCAGCAAGTTCAGCTACATCAACACCAGCAGCAGCTCCAGCAGCAGCAGCAGCAGCAACAGCAGCAGCAGGGTGAAACCTCAGGAAGCCTCCTTTCTGGAATTGGCCTGGGATCATTGCAAGGATCTAGAAGCAATGCTTTTGCTGATTCCTCTTCTATTTTTGCCAAAATGAGTGCCCCACCTCTACCTGTTCAACAACAAGCTCAGTCTGCCTCTTCGCAAAGCTCACGGAAATCTAGTAAACTGGGTGTAAATAGTGGTAGTGGAAGTGGAGGATCGGTGGCAGGATATCCACAGTTCTTGCGTTCTTTTCACCCAACAGAAGCAGCTCTAGCCCAGGAGCAGTTGCATCCAGGAATGGGTCGTTTTGAACACTTTGCTGGAGGGAGTGTTGGAGGAGCAACAGGTGTAATAGGAGGAGTGGTGACTTCTGCTCCTCCACCACCACCACCCCCTTTACATCCAGGACTGTCTGTTCCGCAAGCTTCCCCGGGCCCCTCTTCATCATCTCCCTCACCTTCAAGCTCTACTTCCACATCTAATAACCCCCCTAGCAGCAGTGCTGTAGCTTCACTTGGACAACAGCTGGTTGGTGCCCAGTCTGATGCTCGAAGTCTTCACCAGCAGTTTAGTTGCATGCTAGCTGCAAATCAATACTTTCTCTCTGGCGTGCCACCCAATGCTAGTTTGGAGCAGTTTTTGGTTCAACAAGGAACCCACAACCATCTTAGTTTGGGTTTAGGACAGGGCAGTGCCGACACAAATTCAGGCCTCGCTCCACCCCCCGCACTTCACCCCTCTCATGCCCATGGTCACCCCTCACCTCAACAGCAACAACAGCAACAACTTCCATCACATACCTTACCCCACCCTCATTCTCACCCTCATTCCCATCATCCTTTACATCCAGGAGTTCAGCCCTCCACACTGGGTGGCTTTGATTTCCAGGGAATTCCAGTCCTATCTTCTAATCAGCTGGCTTCTTTGATGCAGCAAGAAACTGGCTTGCCCCTTCCTTTACCTCTCCATTTATCACTTTCAAAGGAAGAAGGGAAAGACAGTGGAAATGCTGGTGGGGGTGGAGGTGGCAGAAGAAAAAAAGCTATGGCTGGGTACTTGCCTCAAAGGAAATCTGACGGAAATAATAGTAGCAGTAATAACTGTCAAAACAGTGGAGACCCCAACACCAACTCTGAGGGACATGGCCATAATACAGGCTCAGGACTTGTTGGAGGGGGAGGAGGGGTCAGTATATCAAATCTTAATGATGACCATTCCTCACTTCTCACCTCAACACCACCATCTTCTACCTCCTCGGTCGTTTCCTCTTCTTCATCTTCAGCCCCTTCCTCAACATCTGCCTCTGTCCTGGTGACAAATGATTCTCAAATTTCTAAACCTGACACTTTAGGATCTATAGCACCAACTGCAACACAGCCTGAACCAGAACCCCTCTATCATTGTGGAGAATGTGGGAAGACCTTCACTCATCTGTCAAGTCTGCGAAGGCATCTACGCAGCCATGGGTTGCCTTCTGGAGGTGGCAACCATATTACAAACCCCAATTCGAATCACAATCAGCACCATCAGTCTGAGACCAATCTCCCCCATTCAACTCAGGATGTAACTTCTCAATCCAATCCACATCATCAGCAACCACAACAGCAGGCTCTCCAGCAACAGTCAAGCTCAGTCCCCACATCCTCATCATCTTGTCCCAGCCCAGAGAAGACTCACTGTTGCACTGAATGTGGCAAGAGGTTTAAGAAAAGGGGTCATCTCCTTCAGCATGGTGTTATCCATTCTGGAGTTCGGCCTTTTTCCTGCCCAATTTGTCAGCGTTCTTTCAACCGCCGTGAGTCACTCACACGTCATGAGAAGATTCATGAAGATAAACCTTTTCGGTGCCCAGCCTGTGGCCGATGTTTTCGTGAGAGCACATCTCTGTTGAATCATGCAGCTTCAGGTACATGTGGCAAGCCTGGACGGGGCTCAAGATCCAGGGCGAGTAATAGTGGTGACAATAGTTCTCTGACTGTTGGGGGAGAGGACTCATTTGGGCTCAAAAACAGTAAAACTGGAATGATAGCTGCAGGGGCATACCAAGGGGGACAACTTACAGGTGAGACGATAGTATATGACAAGACTCAGGAAGAAGAGAGAGCGTGTATAATGGGGGTTGATGAGGATGAGGAGGAAGAGGAAAAGACTGCATTATCTTGTGGGAACTTATTTCAACAAGGAAGTGATGGGGATGCAGACAGGAGTAAAACTGAAGGAAAGTATGATGCTGAATTTTCAAGGAGTCGTTACCAAGTGTCTTATCGGAGTGATGACTATCGGACAGATTACAAGCAACATCGTTCACATACGAACCCATCTCCTTGTTATGCTGGGGAGTCTTCCTGTGGGAATGGGATGGCTGAGCCAGCACTCAGGAAAGCCCCGCTAGCCCCTACTCTGCACCCGCACCCTCAGAGCCAAACTCAACAGCAGCAGCACCAACAGCAACCACATCTTCCTCTGTCCTCTTTGTTGGATGATTCAGAAGATGATGTTACCAGTTCTGTCAGCAGTGCAATGTCAGCTATTGCTGCAGCTGCCGCAGCCTCGTGTATTCCAGGGGAGCATAATAATGCGGGAAGTCGAGAGGAACGTAGAGATATTATTGGGGGTTTGTTAGGGGGTCTAGGCTTTGGTTCTCTTGGTGTCTCACCAGGCGGCCCCACATCTACATCTGGGGTGGATAAGACATTCAGATCAAATCAAAATGATGGATGCATGGGAAATCCTATGATGAGTTTAACACAGCCCAGTGAACAACATCCCCCCCAGCAGGCCCCAAATATCAAACCCAAGAGGCCTCGTAAGCCACGGCCAAAGAAAGAGCCCAGAACCGACGGTGAGGGCACCAAACGAAAACGAAACGCCCAAAGCGGAGGTGGTGCTGGGAAAGATGGAACTGAACGACCATATCTGTGTAGTGTCTGTGGACGTGGCTTCAGCCGTCGTGAAACCCTTCGTCGGCATGACCGTATTCATACAGGGGAGAAGCCTCACCGCTGCCCTATTTGTGGCAAAAACTTCCGGGAGGCGTTTCACCTTAGCAAACACCGCACAGTTCATTCTGGCGAGAAAAACTATAAATGTGGCTTATGTGGAAAAGATTTTGGTTATGCACAGAGCCTGAAGAGACATGGAAAACTCCATGAGAAAGGGCATTTTGGAGATGAGTCCACAGCAGCAGGAACATGCAACAGTAACAACAGTTCTGTTCCAACCCCAGAGGCTAGCATGAGCCAAGCAAGTGATCAAGGAAATTCCTACTTTTATTCTCAGGATAAGACTCAAGGGACCAGCAGCCAGCCACCATCCAGACTCTACACTTGTGCGGTTTGCTGGAAGGCTTTCCGACATCACTTTCACTTAACGGCTCATCATCAAGCTGTTCATGGAAGTGGGGAGAAGCTTTTTTGCTGTGAAGTGTGTGGAAAGGCTTTTGCATATGCTAACAGTTTAACAAGGCACAGACTGTCCCAACATGGTTTGCCTCGAACTAGGCAGGCTAACACACCTGGAGTTAGAGATGAATCCGGAGTACATGCAAGTAATAATTTGATACCTGAGAGTGAAGTGGCCACAAATACCCTGCTTCAGCTTGTGCCTCCTAGTGGAGCTCATGGTGGTCCTCAGACCCATTCTGCTGTCTCACAAACACAACAGCCACCCCCTCCTCAGTCTTCATCTTGCCTTTCTCCTCTGTTCTACCTTCCAGAAACAAGTCCTTTAAATACTCATGTTTCCTCACTTTCTCACATCCCCCCCAATCATTCCACTATAAACCATAACCACCAGCAGCCTACAACTATTAAAGGGGAGCCCCTTCACCAAACTGCTTCAGCCAGCCTTCTCACTCCATCCCTTTTTCTGCCCTCCTCTCAGCTGCAGCAGCATCGTCAGGCAGTTGATATGAAGACTTCTAATATAAATCTCCAAAACCATCAAACACAGTCTCATGTAAGAAAGCAAAAGATAAAAAAAGGAAAAGACTCAAGTTTATCCAGAGAGGCAAAGGGAGAGAAGGATAATGCAATGTGCATGTCTGCCAAAAGGAAAAATCATAACAGAGCTAAAGAAAAGAAGAGAAGATTCCATCAACCGCTGCTCAGAAAGAACCTGGCACACCTTCTTCAGTTGAGGGGAATGCAGAACGCGTGGCATGGAGGTACACTAAACTTTGGATGTCTGTCATCTTTAGGAGTTCCCCAGAAACGCTTTCCTTGCCCCTATTGTCCAAGCGCCACATTTCCCCGACAGGCTGCACTGTTGGTCCATTGCGCTATAAGACACCCTCCAAGATCCAGTTCCCGCCAAGCACGTTTGGTGTGCTTTGTCTGTGGGAAGCGCCATCGACGCTTATTTGCAGCCCTTGCTCATCGAACATTCCATCTTGTTCAAGGGTCTTACTCTTGTTCACGATGCCCCTCACATTTTTGGAATGGAAATCTCCTAAGGAGGCATAAGATTGCTTGCCGTGGTATTGGGAGAGGTGGTTTGAAACTAATATCTTTGTTAAAATCAATAGGAAGAAAGAGAGAAGAAAGGCAAAATAACAGAAGCATAGTGCTAACTGACCCTAGACCGTAAAATACACTCATAACTGAAAAGTTCAGATTTAATTGAGAAAAGGCTGTTGAGAATACATTTTGATGATTCGGGTCCATGTATTCTTACTGAATATTGTTGAGATACATTTTAACATGAATCATTTGTACCTTTACATGGATTCATAAAACAAAAAAGACTTCAACCGAAGAAACCTGTAGACAAGGAATTCCAGAGACTTGTTTTATATATGACTGTTCTCACAATTTCAGGCCCACAGTGTTGTCCCTATTTGGTTGACAATGTATGGGAATTATAGATGTATAACAATATCAGTGAATTTATCCTAATAGTATTGTCTGTTCTAGTTGATTTCTGCCATTATCAAACATTCATTTTATGGTCTTGTCTCTGCTGTGTGCTATGTGCAGTTTTTATACGAGTTGTTTGTTTTTTTTAAAGCGTACAACATGAAACATTTTGTTTGGAACTGTTGAACTTTTTGTTAAAACTTCATCAATATCTGTTGGGCATACAATGTTACCCGCTTTGTCACTTGGATTGTGATTTTACTTACTGTATTTTCGGAGGACACTGTAACTATATGCATCAGAGTCAAATTACATAACACTGCCAATAAAAATAAGGGTGGTTTTAAAAGGAGGAAATAGAAAATGCATTTAACCCAACTGACTTGTGTATGGTCCTTTCCAAAAATGCGTATTCAATTTTAACTAGCAAAACTGGATAACTGTAATTACATTTTTTTTTATCTTTGGACTGTCATGCCAGATAGACATGGGAAGACAGGTGAGGAAAATATGGCTTGTAGTATACAATGTATATTAGTGTTTTACGTGTTTTAGGCTAAGCATAATTTAGATTCATTGTTGGCTTGACAAAGAGAAGGGAGGGATGTGGCAGGGGTGGATATTTATTTTTGTTAATCAGATGTAACAATGTGATTGTTCACTCTTTCCACATCCTAGTCCTCGATGTAGTCCCTGAAGTATACACATGACCTAAAACCATGTTCATACTTGCTATTCTAGGTTTTCTTTAATAAAACCTCAATCAATTTCAATGCTTTTAAATAACTATGTTTGATATTTTAAGAAAAAAAGAAGATTAAAAGTGCTTAATGATACATTTAAATGGGAAAAAAAACTGCAGTGTAAGTGGAAGCTTAGTGATGCTTTACTTCGCTGCATCAAAACTAATGAAATGTGCAGTGCCAGGTGTTCTGCAGGGGTTTCCTCCTTGCTCACATGCTGTAGCATACAGTGGGCACCACGCCAGACTCATTTACAATGAGCTCCAGTGCCTGGAGAGATGCAGTATCTCTGTGTGTCTCCAGGTTTTCTCTATTGTTACCAGTGTCACCTTTTATATATGACTAAAGTTATATATTTTTAATTGAATTTCTTTTGTCAGAAATATTCCTTCATACATGTTTTTTTCCAATAAATGGCAATTACTAGTAATAGTTGTATATCCAAAGCAGTTTTGCTCTCTTGTTTCAGTGAAATCATAGAAATGTCAGCTGATTTCAAATGCAAGTGCCTTAGGTCTCCACTAGGTGGGAGTAGGATTCCAAAGTTTGGCGAATTGTCACATGCGCTGTACTTGTAATATGCATTTTTCTTTGGTAGAAATTTGATAGTGCCTCCAGTCATTTTCCAATTGTGTGTAACTTGCTTATATTAATACTTTCATAATTATCTATGAACTACATCAAAGCAAAAACTATATGAACACCATGTATGTGATGGTGTTGCTACACTCATGCAAAATACAAATGAGGTAGAGCAGGAATATAAAACTCCAGTCCTAGAGGGCCAAAGCCCTGCACATTTTGGGGTTTCCCCTCATTTAACACACCTAATTCTACTCTGTGCACCTCCTTGTGCTAATTACCACACAGCTCTTGGTCTGAGTCATTTGTGGTACAAGGAAAGAACTAAGCTACACGGGGCTCTAGCCCTCAAGGACTGGAGTTCGACACCCCTGAGGTAGAGTGCATAGTTCTGGCTCCAGAAAAGTCATCTCCTTTGGTGGCAGGGTGTACCTTCTGACAAAATAATTTTCACAGTACATTGTGGTATGAGTAAACTGCTTTTTTTTTATCTGAATGTTTTCTCTTATATGGAACTGCTGTCCGGTAAGGAAACATTCGCTAAACGGTATAATTTCAGATGGGGTCTGGCATGTGTGTCCCTTCACTGATGTAGATATGTTCCTGGTCATAATACCCTACTTTGCCAGGGATTTCTTATCATTTGGTTTCTTTCTCAAACATATTGTACTTTTCCCAGAACTGCAAGTGGTTTGAGGACAAAATGACTATAAAGTGTTGTAGGTAATGGGAGCTTTTGTTTAGCAAATTTGAGGCATTTGTCGCACTGTGATTCCATACACTTTGTATGCGCTAGAAGTGTGTATTCTCCTCACATAACCCCAGTCATTGTAAGTAACAATTTCTCTTCAGTGTACCCTTTGGGTTCTTGGTTAGTAGGATATAAATATGTTTGTTAGCTGTAAACAGCACCTGAAAATAATAGCTTTTTCTACAAAAATATATAAAACTGGTGCAGATAAGCCTAAGTAACACGGAGCATTTGCTAATTAAAAAAAATCAAATGGACTTGTCGACTAAACACTAACGAAAATGACCGAATGCATCGCCGTAGCTATTTGTTTCTTCACAGCCTCACGCGGCCTTCGCATGGGGAAAGCTGTAGGCGGAGCAGTTGACCTACTTTTGACCAATAACATCATAGAGAAGGCAGAGAACGACCTACTTAGAACCAATCACTACGAGGCTTGCATTTCAGTGGGCAGCACCCACGCGTGCTAGGTCCATGTGCGCTGCAGCAGCTGGTCTAAAGGTAACAGCGGTTGCTAATTGTGTCGGGAAAACTGCCGGATCTCACGTTTTAGGCAGATAAAATGTGAATGTATACCGAACATAGATGATTTATTACGATCTCACGTCTGCTACTATACGAATTACAGATGCATACATTTTGTAATGAAGTGCAGCACTTATTTAAAAATACGGCTCTACGATTTGACAATAACCAATAATGTAGATCCAGATGAATACTGATATGTATGGAGATATATAAAATTAGCATTTATTACGTACTGTATGGGGCACATATAGCTTCACTACCATATTTATGCTTGCCAGCATGTTTCAACCACGTGTTTAGGTACCGAAGGCAGTATCAGAAGCAAAGCAGTAAGTAGTGGGTTAATTAAATGGGCAAGGCCGAAAGGAAATTATCGTTTTATTCGTTATACCATTGGCTGGATACCACGGAGTGGCGTGTACTTGTGGCTCGGGGGTGGGGCGTGTAGGGGCGTGTTGTTCATGAATAATGATTGACGCCGCCCCCCAGCGCCGTTCCCCCGTGAGAGATGATGTCACGAGTGTGGCTCGTGTTCGTTCCAGCTGACTCCAGCCGCTGCTCGAGCAGCCTGCATGCAGAAAGGCGTTGGAGAAAGAGTGTGTATGGAAGAGAGGGTGGGAGGGAGAGAGAGAGAACGAAAAAATAACGAGTGAAAGAGTGAGGGAGAACAAGAAAGCCATAAATCGCTCGCATTGCCATTTATTTTTACATTTTATATTAGAACGGAAACTCAGAGCTATAAAAGGACAGACTCGACTCTATAGTTTTATTGTCGATTAACAGGATTTTGCATAGCTTAAAGTTATCATTATCAGGTTAGTTTTTGGTGCATTTACACAACGCTGTTCAGGCTATGTCAGTCTCACGGTTTGTTTATTCTTTTTAACACTCCATGGACGCCTGTCATTATCAAACAATTTTATTTTTGGAAGACTGTTTTTGTCGCGAAGAAAATAAGCTACATTTAAATAGAAACAACAAATAAATCAGTTATTTTGGGGGAGGCGAACTGGAACAATACAGAAGAAAATCAAGCAGGAGCAATTTTAAACAACTTTGTTTACACCCGAAAGTGTGCGTGTGAGTTTGCATATCAGGAAGACGTGAGAAAATACAAAATAATATTTATATCTAGATTTTTCCAACCTGAGATCGATTTTCCTTTGCGATTGGAGCTTTAACATTTCTGCGCCGTTTAGATTTTGATTGACCAAATAAAAGCAATACATTTATATGCATCTAGCGTTACTTGACGCTGCATCCGAACCCAGAGAAGAATTTTATTGTAGGCATTTGGTGTATTAATTACACCACGGGTAATACGTAATATTATTCCATATTTGATAAACTGCCTGTCACATATGTGCACTGGGGGCTTGAGCCATAGCGTACCAGCAATATATTTTAGAGTTTATTCGCATATTATATATACATTAATTATATTAATAGGTCGACAATCGAACGATCTGAAGACAGTTGGTTTGGATAAGTGAACCCCCTCCTTCTTCAGCTCGGTTCAGCTCATCAAGAATCAGAAGCCGTCTAATGATGTCTAGGCCACTGTCTCAGATTCTTCCCCCTGACCTCCCTGCTGGAGCCAGCCCGCAATTCGGGAGTGGCAGCCAGGCGGGAGGTGCTCCGGGCGGGGGACACCTGAGCTCCATGGCCAGCCTGAAGTCCCTTCTGCAGCTCCCAATCAAAGCAGACCAGCGCGGGAAGGATTGCTGCGAAATGAAAGGTGGGTCCGTGCGAAATCGATGTGCATTTTTGTCGATGCAATTTCTTGTTCATTTTTTCCTGTATACTATCAAATAACAAGTTATTTAGTCATGATATCCCCTTGCATTCGCTTTTTTTTCTCGAGCGGAGAAACGAAAGCGAGACACCGCTTCTTTGGTCGCCATTACCATTCTGGTATGCCACTCTGTAAAGTGCCAAATTCTAAGTTATGCTCAGCGGAAATGAGAAGATTCACAAGCAAGCCGTGCTTTCCATGTCTCACGAAATAGAGGGGAATAATATAAAGCTATTTTACCAGATTTAAGATTATGGAATGTGGAGGAAAAAGTCAGCAATGAATATAATTTCAAGATTACCATTATAGCGCCCCCTGGTGTTGCATGCTTAATGCTGAGCGCCTTTCCCATGGTCGTCATTAAGTGCGTTGACCACATCTGAGTTGGATCACAAAAGGTCAACTTTCATCATTCTTATTGTACTGCTTTAATTAAAACTGAAGAATATGGATTTCCCTCCTTCCATGTACTTCATTTGTGTTGAAATTGGTGAATTCCTGCCTTGTTGCAATGGAATAGTAGATGATATTTCTAATGTTAGGTGCTCTCCTGTAAAGGCAAAACACATTTCCATTGGACAGTCAGCGGAACACACCAGACACTTGTATAGAAAATGCCACATTGTTAGGGTTTTTTTGATTTTCCTACTCAAATCTGAAGGAGATTAGTGGTACCGTCTTAGTATGTGTTTACCCCCACCCCCAGACAAAGAGAAGCCCCTGGCCTCGGACGAGGACTCACTGGGTGGAACCGGTGGTGGCAGCGGCTGCACCCTGAGGCCAACTTCACAGTCAGCCTTCCTGGGTCCCCTGTTGTGGGAGCGTACCCTGCCCTGTGATGGGGGCCTCTTCCAGCTGCAGTACATGGACTTGGAGGAGTTCCTCACCGAGAACGGCATGGGCTGCATGCACAGTAGCAGCTCCAGCTCTGCCCAGATTCCCTCTCAGAGCTCCCAATCTGCTGTCCCTAGCCAGAGCTCCCAGTGCCCCCCGTCCTCCCCGCCACCCTGCTCCTCATCCTCCTCCATTTCCTCATCCTCCTCTTCCTCTTCTCTGCTGGGCCTGGAGGTGCAGCAGGCTACACAGGGGCTCCTGGGCACACCAGAAGCCCTGCGTGGTGAGTTTGCCCTGGGCAGCCATCACGGTTGTGGAGGCAGAGCACGACACACCTGAAGGGTGGTAGCAGCAGTGACTGAGGCATGGTAAACTGGGGGGAGAACAGATGGGGAGAGAAAGGGAAAAGAGAGAAGGAATTTTGAGAGAGATGGTGGAATATAGCTGGGAATGTATTTTATATGGAAGAGATGGGCATTGCTGTATGTAATAATAATGACAATCAAATTCTGGGGGGGCTTCTGTGATGCAGTCTTTGTGGTTCCGTGGTTAACAGGTTTTTCATGGGGAGGATGGGGTCACTGTATAATCTTCTTGTATTCTAAGTCAGACGTGTACATATGGATGGACATTTCAAGATGTGAAGAATAACCTGTGCATAGAGCACTTATTCGACACTGAGGCTGCCGTTGTTAATCTGCATAAAATTTTTTGGAGTGCGGCAATGGGTGTGCAGGGGGTTTGTACAGCAGATTCACATGTGGTGCAGTGAGGGGCCTGACTGCCAGAGAGCGGCAGGAGCTGGAGGAATGTGACACACCATGCATGTATAAATGTATAAATTAACAAGAGAGATAAGAAGAACAGGAGGTGCTTGGTAAGAGGTCTCGACTCTGTGTTGTACTGTAGCTCAAGGAAAGCGAGTGGGGAGAGCGTGTATACTGCGCCTGTGTGCATGGTGCGCGTGCGTGCCTGTGTGTTAGGCACTGTCTCTCTCCCTTTCTTCCGCTCTCTCTCATACGCTTGGTCCATGTGCAGGCAGCTGGTCACGTGCTAATGCAGAAAGCAATGGAGCGAGAGTGTGGAGAAAGAGAGGGAGGGGGCCAGGGAGGGAAGGAGGGAGGGGTGGAAAAAAAATGGGAATAGTGAGCATAGGGGAGCAGGGGCATTACAGGGTACTGAAACGTAAGGATGACTGGATCCTGTTGGAGGTACACTTCAGCTCAGCCCTGGTCTGGTGGGGGGCAGGGTGGGAGAATGGCCCTTTTCTTGGAGTACAGCAGAGAAGGGAAGAGGAAGGGTTGGACACGGGACTCTGTCCTGTGGTTACAATACAAAGGAAGGGGACCTATATTGTTAAAATGGGCTGGGTTCAGGGCAAAGGTTATGTAAGTAGATACCTATAGGATGTTATGTTAATGTTATATTAGAGATGCTGGCTGTAGGTTTGCTCATTTATCCCAAGCGTCTCCCCCTGGTGGTCTCACTGTCGCCCTCATCCTCCCTCTGTCTTTAACATGCAAGCTACTGAGCTTCTGCTGACTAGGTCTTGCATTTAGGGACCCTGGTTTTGCAGATATATGGATGCGGAGTTGTATGTAAAATCCTTGCAACATGAGAATCCCTCAGTGTAAAGATAAAGCTGTAATCTGTGGGAAAAGCTTCTTATGGACAGAACAGTAATTACTATTTGCCAAGAGATTGCTGACAGCTTCCCTGCATATTAATATTTCAGGCAAATGTTTGAGGCCATCTCTTAGTGACAATGTTCATTCTAGCACAATAAAAATACATAAACATTTGTAAATTTACCTCTTCATGCACTTTTTACAACATTTGAAAGGACAACTGATGAGTCATAAGAAATGAGAAGTAGGATAAACAGGATTTAAGTGTTTGTTTTGGATCCAGCCAAACTGACCAAGGATCAGTATCAGGCAACAGCTCTGCTTTACGGGCTTTGACTTGTAGCTCAGCATTGCTGCCACCTGGCTGTTGCTTTCAGCTAAAGCCTACACAACCTGACTGTAAATATAACCTTCTAGATCCTTGTGCTGGGCACATGGTGCTGATTCGTTTGCATTTTTCTCTCCTGCAGGTGGCCAGGCAGCCCCTCCTAACCCTTCAGCTTCATCGTCCTGCCCACCGCCCCCTGTGCCCCCTTCCACCAATGCTGCGGATGTAATGGTGAACTTTGATCCAGATCCTGCGGATTTGGCACTGTCAAGTGTGCCGGGCCAGGAGGCCTTCGATCCACGGAGGCACCGCTTCACAGAGGAAGAGCTCAAGCCACAGCCCATGATCAAGAAAGCCCGTAAAATGCTGGTGCCGGAGGAGCAGAAGGTATGGCAACTGTACAGGGCTGAATCAGCTGGGTCACCGATGAACAGTGAGCCATTTCTGCTGCCCAATGTTAGTCTTCACCCAGCTGGGATGGATGTCAGTGAGCCCGTATTAGTATGATGATGCAAGACAGGACATGTTCTGTCCTTCTTATAGCTGCATTATGTCTAATAGGTGCTACTTTGCATTTATTTAGCAGATGTACCAGTGAGGAAAGTTGGGGGGTCAGAGAGCAGAGTCAGCCAGCATCCCTGGAATCACTGGGGTTAAAGACCTTGTTCAAAGGCTCAACAGTGATATGATTAATCTGACAGCTATGGGATTTGAACTCATGACCTTTCAGCTCTGGGCACAGAGGCCTAACTCGCTGGCCTGCATGCTGCCCTGTTTTTCCCAATTATGCTACCGATTGCCATTATGCAATATATATAAATTTCATTTATTAGGTCTTCTTATCATCCCAAAGATAAAATAATACCTTGACTTACCTAGGAATGGAAAAAGTACTTCATGTAGTTTGAGTTCTCAAAATAGCAACTTTCATACAAAACACAATGTCAGCTGACTAGCTTGGTGGTGCATAAATGGACAGTCTCAGCTGGAGCAGCGATCTGGGCTGCAATCCACATTAAGCCCCCTTCTGCACCTTCCCCCATCTGCAGGACGACAAGTACTGGAGTCGGCGGTACAAGAACAATGAAGCAGCAAAGCGGTCGCGGGACGCGCGCAGGCTGAAGGAGAACCAGATCTCGGTGCGGGCGGCCTTTCTGGAGCGGGAGAACGCGGCACTGCGGCAGGAGGTGGCCGACATGCGCAAGGAGTTGGGCCGCTGCCGCAACATCCTTAACAAGTACGAGAGCCGGCATGGGGACCTGTGAGCTGCAGTGTCGCCAGGGGGCCAGCGACTGGGGGCCGAGCCACCCTCCTCTTTTCTATTGCAGACCTTGTGTCTGCTTTTTTTTCCAGTGGGGGAACGCCATGTGAACAGATGGAGGGCGGTGGTGGGAGATGTGTGAAAGGCAAAGATGGTTGGGCAGGCATTTTACAGAGAGTGTGAGAGCATTTTGACATAGGAAAACTGTGTATTTTTATATCTGCAAAGAGAGAAATTTGAGAGGAGCCTTTGGAAATAATTTTGTATATTTTATATATGGGGAGGGATTGGGGCAAAGAGAGAGCAACTATACGATGTTTTAAAACCGAATTTTTGTCAAATGATATATTTTAAATAATGAACAGCTGGATGACACTTTGAAAAGCGAGGACAGGAAAAAAATCAAACTTTTGGGCTTAGATGGAAGAATGTAAAGTGGATGACCGGTGAGAAAAGAAGTATACTTGAGTTAATCTGAAAAACAAAATTAAAATGGTCAATTTTAATTTTGTTGTGGGTTCAGTCAAGCACTTAATTTGTTATCCTTTTTATTATTTTCTTGGAATAAATCTATGTTTGTCTATTGATAAGGTATTGGGAGAGACAAGTACTTTAAACACTAATCCCTACAAAAAAAACTATATATGCAAAGATGTATGTTTGTACGTACTCAGAGAGTATTGTCATGTACATATTAAAATGGTTGACTATGTATTGATTTATATACACAAACACACAACACAAACACCTCACGCTTACATACACATGTCTGTACAAAGGCCACTGAGAGCACGTCCTCACCATGACCTTGTACGGATAGGGTGGAAGTAAATGTGTTTTTTTTGTTTTTTTTTTTTTTACTTTGTTCATTACTTGTTCTCTCTCTGTTCAGTGTGTGAAGTGAGTGAAACTGGTTTAGAATTTCTCGCCCAGGTTAAGTTGGCAGTGAGCGGGATGCCTGTTAACTTGGTGCCACCAAGTGTGTGTTATGTGCCAGTGTGAGTAGCATCTTCACGGCTCATCTTGCCCCCCCCCCCAAAACCGAACATTTTCTACAAAACCTGCCTGTCTTTTAAGAACCAATTTTTTCCTACCACACCCTATATAGTTTGTTTATGACTTTTCTTAACCTAATGATTTTCCCAATAATGCACCACAATGTTAATGTAATGTGTATATATATTTAAGAATTATTAAATATGAAAATATATGCTTACATGGCTTGTTGGACATGTGAACATTGAAGACACATGCACACATATGTAAGAGATGTAGTTCACTACCAACTCACCTTGGGAGAAAGATTCTAGTAAAACCCAGTGTAGAACTGTGCTGAGTTTCAGAGCTCTTTGTTAAATTAGCTATAGGGATTAAATATGATTTTCAAAATTTATTGTTACTATCTTAATTATGATTGCTATTGTTGTTGATGATGTTGTTATTACTCTTACATTCTTACTTTTTTTTAAGCATTTCTTGCAATGGTTCTCAGAAGGGATGCATTTTTATCTTCTGTTTTAAATCCCTTGTATTTCAAGATCGTTTTTCTGGCTATGCTGTCTTTGGTTGTGTTCCCCTGTCTGCACCAACACTGAGATGGTGCTGAACCCCAGAGTGTATTGCTGTAGTCATGTCCTTGTATTTGAAACTGATTATAACAAAACAATGGACTTTCCTGCTGAGCGGATTTGAACCTCGCAGCCTGTACATTGTCAGCTGCAGTGACCAGGTGCTGTTTACACTCTATGGGACTCTTGGATCAATATTGTGATACTTGGGTCCATTTGTAGATTCCCATAAACACTTTACAGTGCTATTTGTTATGTACATGTGTTAGCATGCTACAGTGTTCGTGGGCATTGAATGCTGAGGGGTTTGCTGCAGTACAAGCAGGGTTTCGCACAATGTCCTTCTTATGTTTTTCCCTATTGAAGTGGATTATAAATGCATATTTCATCTGTATCTGAAGTAGTTCGCTACCGCGCTGCTCATTTTGGGTTTGTACACTATTAGCTTGCATTGCACTGTGTGGTAAACGCAGAAGTCCAGACTTCTTTGGGCATTTTCCGAATAGTCCTCGTGTTACCCGTTGTCACTAGTGGCGAGAATGGAACTGTGTGGAACACGTGACGCAATATGATTTCCTTATTTGTAGATAAAAGGATTGCTGCAAGCTAGTATGTCACTGACAAAATGTTACAGGGTAGAACTTTTGCCACAGACAGATGACCAGAATGCACCTCTGTCAGTCTTACCTCTAGGTACATGCTGACATTGAACACAAATGCTATCCAACGCTTATACAAGAGTGAATTAAATGACAGTTCGAAAACAGTACCAAAGATCCTGCTACATTATTATTGGGCCTGGTTTGCCCAGGAAATTTTTGGTTGCTAACATAATTACTTTGACTGCACCCTGATTTTTCCCAGTCTTATCAGGTGCTGCTTACGATGAGGAATGCAAAGACAAGCGAGGCACATTTAGCATCTTTCCACCAGGCAGAGTTTACCCCACAGCTGCTTGTAGAACACTTACATGCAGAAGACACTGCAGCCTTCATGAAGAATGGGAGCTGCAAATGTATTTGATTTCCCATTACAATTGCAGAATGCTTAAAATATCCTTCTTGGTGTTAATGTTACGGTGCACTTTTCAATGTGCGGTGCAAAACCACATCAGACAGTTTGAGCTGATGTTGGGGAATCGCAAATATAATGGATATTTGTGGAGTTGTCCTTTTGTATGGAGGACTGATTTCTGTTCATGGCCTGCCATCTGGAGGCAGCTTTTGGTATCCAGGTGAATGGCAGCATTAGCCAAATGCTACTTACAAACGTAGTGCATAAGATTAATTTCACTTAGAAAAACAGTGCACATGCTGTACTGAAAGTGAGTATTAAGCACAACTGTGGATGAAAATTTCTCTAGAGTTGCCATGGTGACAGAAAACCTGTGGAGTGTAGTACTCACAGCTGTAGTCAGAATGACTAAATTCAACCTCTGGCTGCTCTGCCCATGAGTGTCAGTTCATACTGACAGTCCAGTGAAACGAAAGAGCTGTTGTATATATTTTCTCAGTTTTGTTACTGGCTCGGAATAACAAGCAAACAGCATTCTGACCATTAGAAAAACTGATGAAGACATTGGGTCAATCTCAGCGGTGGCTTATGAAGTAGTAGATTAGTCTTCTGTAAAAGGTAATCTTATACAGAAAGTTGTTCCCTGACTATGAAATACAAATAGCATAGATTAATAAGCATTTTTACCCATCCCAGAAAAAAAGCAGGTGCACAGTGTTCAGTAAAGTGGCATCTACAGAGGTAAATTCATTTATCAGGAAACGTGTTTCAGCACAAGTTCTGCTGCAGTATTGCCACAAGAAGGCAGAAGAATATGTAATGATTTGAAGGAAAGGTCTGTGAAATTGGTGTGTGCAGAGTATGATCATCAGTGTGGATTGTGAAGTGAGTGCCCATTTTCTGCTTATGTAGTATGTATATGATTATGTTGGGAATGATAATGGTGGCTATGAGGGTGGTGCACTGGGTTATGCTGCTGCCTCTCACCTCCAGGACTGGAGATGTGAGTCCTGCCTCCACTCTGCATGCATTTTGCGTGTTCACTCCCGGTCAGGCACGGTTCCCCCTCCCACAGCCTAAAGACATGCAGTCAGGTGAACTGGTGTCTCTGAGTTGTATGTATCCCTGTCTTGTGCCCTATGCTGCAGGTCCCTCTGCATCGCTGGGCAGGATTTGCAGCTGAAATATTGAAGGATAATTGTCACTATATTTTTCTGTGTATTGTGTAAAAAAGACATTTTCTGAAAGGCAACAGGAGCTGATGCTAGCTTACATGAAATATTATGAAATCTAAAAGACCATTGTAAGTTATGAAAGTGGCTGCATCAACGCTATACTCTTGAAGCAGAGTCTGCTGGTAAGCACTGACTAAATCATTTTAAAAAAAGCTTTCACAGCTGTGTAGTCTGGGGAATAAACCTTCAATTTGTGGAGTTGATTAGAAGTCATTTCCTGACACCTGCTGTCAGGCAAGTCCACACACATATGAACAAGAAGCACGATCCTCCTGTGATGAGAAGAAACACAGAGGGATGTAGAAATTATGTCACCGACACCTGATTCAATAGGGATGGCACTTTTCTACAAAATTTAAGAAGAATCAAAAAAGTTTGTTTCTCCAGCAGTGATGAAACATGCGGAACTAATAGTGGCAGCAGGTAGAGCAGCAGTCAAGAACATTACTCAGCTGAAAATTGTACTTGTACCATTGAGTAGGCTTCATGACCTATACAGCTGTAAAAACAATTGCAATAAAGGTGTCAGATGGCTAAATTTGAAATACGACGAATCAAGAAAGCAATGAAGAAATTTAGCTGGGAGTGCATGGTGTGGCGTTCCAAAGTAAAATAATACCGTATCCTAAGAATACAAATCAGGTAACTCTGGAACTGCACTTTTCTGTGCAAGCACTTCTCTGTAGAATAGTAAGTGGTGACAGGGAGACGTAGCTCAGCATGGTTCTCATGTTTAGCCTCAATGGTGGGTAGGTGAGCTGCCGAACCACATCTGTGTTTCTTGCAGTCTCTCTGTGTCACTCTGCCTTTATTCATGAATCAGTGTGATGTTGCAAAGTGGGAAGTGTTTTAACAGTTTACTAGTGCTCGATGGTATATTTTTACTGTGGTAATAACGTCCTTTTACTTTTGCTGTCCACACTAATCATCCATGAATTTTCCAGACACTAATAAGGGGTCCTGAGGACAGGGCCTGGAGGTTTCCCTGGGCAGCAGCCTAGGTTGGACAGTGAGTGTAAACACATTGTGGGCACACATGCAAACCTGATACACAGAACAGATTATTCCCTTTTTTTTCCAAACTTGGACATGCAAATTTTATACTTTTTTCTAAAAGAAATTTGGATTCTGCACATCTGGGTGGGCAGAAGTGTTTCATTCACCTAATAGGGGGTAGTGTGTGGCTCTGTGGATTAGGACTCAGTACCTGTGATTGGAAGATCATTGGTGCAAATCCCAGACTCAGAGTGATTTCATCACTGGGC
The DNA here is from genome assembly GCA_026776945.1 of Isichthys henryi. Classification (NCBI taxonomy): domain Eukaryota; kingdom Metazoa; phylum Chordata; class Actinopteri; order Osteoglossiformes; family Mormyridae; genus Isichthys; species Isichthys henryi. Next base: position 20,056 of record JAODJX010002456.1, read on the forward strand.
ATTAGAGCAAGGCTCTTAGCCTGCAGTTGCTCTAAGGAGTGCTTACTCTGTTGTTTGCTGCTTGGGATAAAAGTAAATTCTTATTGTGAACACACTCTGCAGTATACGCTTTCTTTTATGACTTGCCTTTTAAGTATTAAATCATCTTCATTTTGCTCAGAATAGGGGTGTGACGGTACACAAAAATCATGGTTCACATGTACCTCAGTTTTTAAGTCACAAAAACAAAACAAACTGCATCTTTTTTTCTTTATTAAACAGTGGTTTACTGAACAAAGTATGACTGTCTTTCTTAAATAAAAAGCCTCTGTCAATACTGTTGCAACCTACTAATAAAAAACTAAAATTCACTTAAAAGTATATCAAAATAAATATTCTCTCAAGTAAATAAAAATAAAACAAAAATCCATTAAGGTGCTCATTTAAAAAATTAACTGTACCTGATCTGCACTCTATGCAAATTTGAAGCTTTCAGTTTCATGTGCAACAAAAACATTGTCTCAAAAATTAAAAAGCATAACAAAATAAATATGCATTATAGTGCAGCATTTAAAAAACACCTGTGCTGTAACTTCCAGCTTCACATTAGGACGCACGCGTAGTAGCGCGGCTTCACTTGCTCCTTTCCGAATGTTGCTTTGGGGAAACGAACGGATACACAAAGGTTTCGCATATGCGTACCGAACTGAAAGACCTCTACCAAAAAATTTCTATGTATGAATACTTGTACCTTTACACTCCTAGTGTACACGTTACAGTGTTTTTGGTGAAGTGAAAGACTAAATATGATGTTCATTTTTGTTGCCTTGTTGTTCTCAATTTGACCATTGTTCTTAATTTAGCATAGAACACACTTGTTGAAGAACTACAACTTGGCAGGTAAAGAAATGCAATCATTTGCCTTTGTTAAATTAACTATCTCTGTATTATTTCTAGGGGTGGCATGGTGGTGCAGTGGTTAGCACTGTTGCCTCACACCTCTGGGACCAGGGTTCGAATCCCCGCCTGGGTTACATGTGTGTAGAGTTTGTATGTTCTCCCCATGTTGTCGTGGGGTTTCCTCTGGGTACTCTGGTTG